>JAHIAL010000085.1:600000-755454 GCA_021605145.1 Aegilops bicornis | reverse complement strand
GTGAGCCTGCTGCTATCAGTGTGAAGATGAGCATCTATCTTTCTTTTCAGGATTTAGTGTGTGTGTGCTTGTTCTTAAGGGAACGTGCAAATCACCCAATCATATCAGGATGGATTGGATCCAATGGGTGTGATTTTTTCTGTATTGATCACTTACCCACGCTTATAAGAAGAAGGGCGTCATGGAAGAGTTTGGGGTCCAAAGCCACACCTTCTTTCCCCATAGGAACAGAGGTCAGGAGCTGCCGCAGGGCGCTGCATTCAATCTGACTGATGGCTCAAGATAAGTACGAGACGTACTTGAGATAGATAATTTATGTATTTCGCTATTTCAATACCTAAACTGCTGCTAACAAGAATAAGTACGGAGAGATTGGATCTCCTGGCGTAGTCCCCGAGAAGGTTTGAATTCCTCAAGACGCTCCCCATTGAAAAGAACCGAGAAGGTAACTGAAGTCACTAACCTCATCACCATAGAAATCCCACCTTCGCTGAAAAAAGTGGGCTGGATAGCCGTCCGGGCCAGGGGCCTTTCAGGGTACATCTTAAAAAGGTCACACTTCAGAACCAGTAAAGGGCGCAGTCAATTGCTCATTCATTTCCTGAGATACTTTCCGAGGAACTATAACTAGATGATACCCCGCGCGTTGCTGCGGAAATTGTAGCCGAAAAAATTGGATATATATTAGACAAAGGAAATATAAATAATTTGAAACACCTATTTAGCATGTTGGTCTCCCAGCTAAAGTAAAACCATTTCATGCACAACTCGCTTGAAAAATGAAAATGTATTCCATGTCCAGCAGGTTAGAGTTGCCCGTCATTGAGAAGAACTTAAAAAAAAAGTAACCTGGAAACACATGATATTTTGATTATCTAGAGATACATTCAGCATACATCAGTAATCACAAATAGATGATTTGTTGAACGAACAAATAAGAGTATGGAAGCCATACCATCAAAGGAGATTTGTGCAAGCTAATTTCTTCACAGGTTAGCAAATTATGTGTTGAACACAAAGGATTGTGTGGAAGCCATACCGCGCATCAGAGGAGATTTGTATCACTGTAACGTGGCTGGCAAAAGTTAGAATTGCCCATCATTAAGAAGAATTTAACAACAGAATAGTAACTTGCACACACAATTTTAGTTTTTTTTTTTGCCGGTGAAACACAATTTTAGTTATCTAGAGATACATCCAGAATACATCAGTAATCACAAATAGAAGACGTGATAAACGACAAAGAAGATTATGGTAGCCATACCATCAAAGGAGATTGGCGCAATCTAATTTGTTCACATGTCTTCAGGAAAATCAGTGCAATTCTGGTAACAAAACCGAGGGATGAAGTTACCTTAAGTAACACGATTGACAGAATATGCCTGAGAAAATACGAATAGTCAATAGCCAATCTGCAACTTGAGCTTGAGGTTGTGCGCAATGGATTAGGTGATCATCATGCGGTACTTGACGGCCGGCGTGGCCCACTGGCCCTTCACAAGCTAGAACCTGCACAACTTCATGTGCAGGTACACCGTGTTAGCCCACGTAGATCGCGGCCCCGCTTGAATAGCGACGTGTTCTGGAGCGGCGTCGCCGCCAATCCATCGATCTGGCCAGAAGCTAGCGACGTCGACGGGCTTCACCAAAACAGTGTGAGCACGGTCAGACCCAGGGCGGCGGCGGCGACGACGACGGCCATCACCGGCCGGCCCGCGGGACCCCGCCGGCGCCGGCAAGGACGGTGCATCCCATTGTCGTTGCTCATGGAGTTGCCGCCCGAGCATGTGTCGTAGTCGCTCTTCCCGCGGGCGCGCACCATAGTGTCGTCCGGGAGCACCTTTCCCTCGATGGCGCCGATGACCTAGCACATGAGCCTGTCACCGTATCTTATTGAGAAGATGAAGACCATCTGTCGAGAGTAATGAGAAATCAATCGGGGGAAGTTAATACGAGAGACGATAGGACGGCCGAAACGTTGGAAAATTTATTAGGAGGTGAGAAGAGAAGGAAGGAGGACCAAGAGGCAACAGGAGAGGTGTGGATCACGGTAGAGGCCAACTTTTTTGGAGACAACGGTAGAGGTCAACTCTTCGGCTGTAGATCTATGCCACCCAGAATTTGTGAGGGCCGACCCCTGAGGGAGAAAGATGCCCATGGTCATCCTATGGTGGGTGGGTCCTCCTAGTGGTAGCTGAACGCTTACGTGATTGTTTTGCACATAGTCGTCGCTGCTGGGATCCACCTGTAAGCCAATGAGAAAATGCCTATGTGGCATGGTTGCTGATGTGGATGGTCTGCATGCGAAGAGAATTAGTTTAGTGGGAATCAACTATTTAGGTATTATAGATTAATATATGTAATATCTATATAGAAACGTATCGCCGTATTCATGTTTTTAGAAAATTGACGTATCAGGCGTATCCCCGTATCCCGTATCCGATACGTATCCAAATATCCGTGCAACGTAGGAACTCAACAGCCTGACGAGGCAACACTGAAGGTTGATCCCTCTTTCGACTTAACATTCAACCATAATCCAACAAAATTTTAGTGATGTGGTCGATATAAGAATTCAAACATTTTACTTGAGGCTGTAAAAAGTAAATGAAAGACCAAAACGCTAGTCAGGCCCTATACTCAACTGATAATGGCAGGCTAACACTTCCACAAACACAAAGGAAGTTCTAGCTCGTACAGGTGAACATGCACTACAAGCCTACAAAATATACTTCCATCTCAGGTTTTAAAAGTTTTTCACTGAAACTTTTGCTCCCATATCCTATACTACTTTTTAACTTGTATCTTAGGCCTTAAGGGACTATACTACTTAGCATTACAGTTTTCTGGATTTCGTTTAAACCCTATTATGGATCGGAGGGAGCACAAACTAAGGGTAAAAGGAAATCTACAAAATTGTAACCAGATAGTGTTGCTAATCACCAAATCTAGGAGAGAACCTGCATATGAACAAACAAAAAACACCGCCATGTCCGGAATCTGCATGAGTCGAGAGGAAGGGACGAGAACGCCAATGAGGAGAACAGGAAAAAACACAAGCTATTTCTACACGCCTACAACAGCGGCGGCGGTGAACTGGTGATTCCCACTGAATCAACGTCGAAGCAACGATGGGTCCCTCCGCACGAACTGCGTATGCATCTGGTAATGCTGCCACATAGGCCGGTGCCAGTGATTCTTCATCCATTGCTTGCTTCACTATTCTCCAATGGCATGCCGCACGCGGCACGCATGTACCCGTTCTGATCGACGAGTCTCCTTGCTTGTATGATGAAAAAGAGACCTTGTAATGATGTAATCAGAGAATGAGGAGCGCCGATGAGAAACAAGAAGAGGTCATGGGAGGAACGACAAGGGAAGCGCAAACCGTCATCGGTAGCCATCCTCGAGTCCTCACCGTGGCGGGTGGAGGATGCGTCGGCTGCGCTGCACTCATACCACCCTGTGCAAAGCGCCATGATGATCCTTGCCCTGGGTACATGCGTTGAAGGTTGATTAGATCAATCAAACATCGTTGACCAACCAATTACCACTTAGATCAATCAAGGGCACATATGTTGTTACTGTTCCTGAAAACAGGTCATCACTTATTAGCTATTTAAAAAAATGCTCACCAAGTATGATGTAAAAGCCCATCATTCAGTAGAAAAATATTCATCTTGTATTAACAAAATTGTAGTTTTAATACTTGCAATTGTTCACTTTAAATACAAAACTCATATAAAAATGCACTATTCAATTTTAAATTTGTTTAATTAAAAAAATAATTCTTGATACAATAGAAAATAAGTAGCGTGCTCATTGTATATATAAAAGTCACGATTGGCATATGGATATATTTTTATTTTCTTGATGAAAACAGAAAGTCACATAACACATGGTAATTTATATAAAGTCCTTTCCGGGGACGCTTCTGGTTCTGCTCTGCGGCTCCTGCTGGACCAGGGGCAGCGCTTGTCTCCCTTATAACGAGGCCTAGCGTGCTCTCAGGTCCCTGGGTTAATGGACCGGCACAGGCGCGCGCGAGGCCATGATGTCATTTTTTTACATTCGTCTATACTTCCAAACAATATATAAAAAAATATTTCAACAAACACTTTACATAAAACATTAGGCAAAATGTTAACAAGCATTTGAATTTTCTAAAATGTGTGTGAAAAAAGTTGATCATGTATTTAAAGAATAGTCATAAAGCATTTAAAATGTTAAAGAAATATTTGAAAATGTTAATTAAGCATTTGAAAACTGTTAATTGCGCATTCGAAAAATGTTGAAAATATATTAAAAAATAATGAAAATTGTACTTCAAATATGCTAATCAAGCATTTCAAAAATGTCAAATGTGTAGAGAATAAATTGTTTTCCATTTACTAAAAAAATGTTGATCAAGCATCTGATTTTTTAAAAATGTGTATAGATAAAATGTTGACTATGTATTAAAAATGTTATTAAAGAAAATGATGATTTGTTTTGCAAGTGATCAGCTTGGCTCATAGAATTGACGTCTCTGTCACACACGCTGTAGTCGCGCTACATGTGGTAGAAATTTTCTAACACCAACACAAAAAATAAAATTTTGCTATTTTCCGGTTCCATCTTCGGTTTCTCGGTTTTTATGCCCACCCTAGTTCCAAGGACAAAAATTTTTTCACTAAATAGAAAAAGTTTATCGATTTGAAAAAAGTTTATGAATTTGACAAAAAAATTGGGAAATTGAAAATATTTCATCGAATTTATAAAAAGTTCATGGATTAAATACTTTTTTCATAGGTGGCCGCTTGACTGTGTTGGTGCATTGTCGCGTGCAAAAACAAGGAAAATTAGATACCTATTTATATTATGATTTTAAATATTTTTCATTTCAAAGATGGCATGGATGCCTACGAGGGGCAATGCCACGTGATGGAAAAAGTCCAAGTCATTTCATGAATGTCCAAAAAAACACTATGTTCAATGGAAGGTGTTCGGTTAGGCCAAAAAGCTTCGTCTGAGATTACATTGTTTCCTAATAACCTTGAAATGCCCCCCCCCCCCGCCCCCAGTTTTTTCATTGCCTTTGTATGACCAATTCAAGGCACCATGGCAAGTAATTTTGTTTTCGACAAATTTTGCATTTTCTAGAGTTTCCTCGGTCAAAAAAGGTTGATAAATGGTCAGACGTGTTGCAACTTGCATACGGTGTTAGAAATCATTCAAATCTAGCATGGTTGTCTACCATGGGCATTCCGTCCTTCTTGCAAAACTTGGGATCATTTTAAGAATGTCCAATACTAGACCATGTTCGACAGAGGGTGTCTAGGTAGGCAAGAAGGTTCTGTGTGCGAGCACGTTGTTTCTCGACATCCTTGAAATGACCCTTATTTTTCGTGGTCTTGGATGATCAATTCTAGGCATTATGCCAAGTCCTTTTTGACAAATTTTGCATTTTCTCGAGTTTTCTCGGTAAATAGCCGGACATGACGCAACTTGCATACATTGTCGGAACTTGTTCAAACCTGACATGAATGCCTCATTTATCCGTGCCAGGCTGCTGCAAGAAGTCGAGGTCACTTATCCATAGTCCAAAAAACTACCAGTTCAGACGAGTGTTCTAGACTAGGCCACACGAGTGCATCCATGAGCATGTAGTTTTTCATAATCTGAATGCTTTTCTTATTTGCAATTTCTGTCATTATAAATCAACATGAACATTTTCTTATATCCTAATCATTTCTGAAATTTTGTCAACAATTTTGCAATTTCAAATTGTGCATGAAAATTTTACAAACTTGAACACCTTTTCCTAAATTGTTAACAAATTTTCTCAAAAAATTGGTGTTGAGCTCAAATTACGAACCATGTAATTTATTTAAAATTTATCAAATATTTTGACATGCAAACATTTCTTAAATGTGTGAACAAAAAAAATGAAAAATAGGCAAAAAAATTTAAATTCCAGAACATTCTATAAAACTATAAACAATATTTGAAAACAAGAACATTTTTTGTATTCCAATGAAAATTTTAGTTTTTTGAACAATTTTCAAAAATCATCATAATGTTCAAAATAGGAATAATGAATGAAGGAAAATAGAAAAGAAAGGCGAAAAAATAGGAGAGGAAAAAAATGCTTAGGCCTTGGCCCAACTAGGCGGCTGCATCGCTCCTGTTGGGCGCATATTGGGCCGTCCCAAGGGTTTGTGGATTTGAAAAAAAAAAACACCTATTTTGAAAAAAAATGTTCATGAATTTTGTTGAAAAAAACTGCGGGTTTAAGAAAAAGTTCATAAAACTTGAAAAGAGTTCGTGGATTCGAAAAACAGTTCAGGAAACTGAAAACAAAGTTCATGAACTAAAGAAAATCTTCACGAATTTGAAAAGATCACTGATTTAGGAAAAAGTTCATGATTGAAGAATAGTTTGCAGTTTCAAAAATTAAATGAAATGGAAAGAGAAAAAATAAAAAAACAGAAGAAAACGAGGAAAAATAAAAACCAAAAATTGTAACTAGAGACAAAAAGAAAATAGTCTATAGAAGGGCTTTTTTTTAATTGGGCAGTCTTAATTGGGCACAAAATCCAAAAGGGAAAAATGTAACTGTAACCGAAAAATGTTACCGCGGTTGTACCTGATGTATAGGTGCTAGGTTCGAATCTCGTTGGGCACTCTTATTTTCAATCTTTTATAGACGGGAAAAAAATTGTAAATTAGGCCGGCCCAGGGCGGTACGTATATAGGCCATGTATCACGCTCTGTGTGGGAGGCATATTTTTTTAAAAGACCGTCCTACACTTCATTATAAAAAGGTATGGAGAGATCTGCTCCATTATGTGTTCAGGGGTGGTGTACCGAAGCAGACGTAAAGTAAGCATCTTATTAAGTTAACGTCTGAAAGAAAACTCTGCAGAGCTACTACTCTCTACTTCCCAATTTCTAAGGCCATGATTTTTTTTGGAATCAAACTTTTTAAGTTCGAACGAAAAAATATTTGGTACTATTAGAAGTCAATATGTTTCTCAATAAACTTCATTAAACACACAAAGTTCTATTTGATTATGGTAGAACTCCATTTTTTTCTTCCATAAGCTTGAACGCCCTAAAAACAAGTTGGGCACAAAACCAGAATTCATAGGGCTTATAATCTGGGAAAAATTAAGTATTTCCTCTGTATGTGAGATCTCCATTCTTACTAGGTCACAACGATGAATGTGTTTGGTTTCCATCATTGCCCTCTTTTCATTTTGTCAATTGAGGGAATTCTTTTTGAGAAACACGGTTCAAATGCAGACACTCATGACAAGTTCGAACACTCTCCCCTAAGGATACACAAACCCTGACCTTATGAGCACCTCCAAGAGACTAGGCTAACATAAGTTGAGATTAAGGAAGTCACCACAGACACCGCGCAGTTGATGTGGACGCCATACACCGTCCACGGAATCATCTCCGCACAATGGGCTTCTCGAACTACTGCTCATCTTAAGCACCCTTGATAACAAATAGGACTAAAACCTTGTGCTTCAAGGCCACAGATTTGCCAAGCTTCTTCCATGTGATATTGGGACGCTCGTGCTATGTCAAGTTCATGGTGATGTCTGCAATACGCCTATCTCCAGCTCAAAATGTTGGGTCCCAAGGGAACATCATTGTATAAGGAGACATATGGCATGGTAGAAAATATGATAAGAGAGCACATAATGGGCTAACTCACCGATCACAGCAATGGAGCTTGCAGCAATAAGCCATGATATCACTTTGCGGGTTCAGCTGACATGTGGAGGATGAAGACTTCACTGTCCCATGAAACACGAGAATCAAGTCGTCACACGCCACCGAATTTCTGTAAATATTTTATGCGGTCATATGATTGCAAATAACTTTAGTGCTTCCAAACGAAGATGGTGTGCCAAGTGCAAGGAGTATATCTTCCGGTGTGTCATGGCATGGACCTGGCCTTTGAAGGAAACAATATGTTTGATCACATGCGCATCACTATTATGTCACAACAACCAAGAGTGGATCCCAACTTGGCAATTGAACAGCAAGTGCAGGCCGGTGACTTGGAGATATGAATTTGGCTATGTGGAGATATAAAGTTTCAAAAGCCGATTTAACAAATGAATGAGCCAGGTGGTACTAAAACCATAGTAGGTGAAACACGTCCTGAAAACATGGTATCACTCGGAGGAGAAGATATCATCACCATAAGATCATTATAGAAGTATGCTTATGTTCTAAATACTTTGGTGAATCAAGTGGTACAATGGAGTACTTGGACATGTGAGCTCAATAAGATGCTTGGAAAAATGAGATGCTTGAACAAGTCCATTACTACCCCTTGCGCGCCCCTTGTTAACCCCTTCCATCCTACCCCCGATGAGTCTCTTGACATGATTCGCAATCTTAGAACTGCCAATCTTATCACTAGAGGTTTACCTAGAAATTTGTTTGCTTGCTTGCCAACTCTTGAATGTGCTTATACTATATGGAGATTTCTTGAGGAACGATTTCCAAACTATTCCTTGAAAAACTTAGATGAGATTCTTCACAAGTCCATTGCTTTAAATAAGATGAGTCCGAATGATCCTAAGTTTGGCGATTGTCTATTTGAGCTTCGTGACCTTATGCGTGCCAAAAGAGATGTTGGAATCATTAGCAACATCATTTCCGAAGTCATTAGAATTCATAAAGATGCACATTGTCATGATCACAAAACTAATGAATCACTCTCTCTAGGAAATGATCAACCACGAGATGATGTTGAACATGGATACTATGATGAGGATGATGATAGTGACTATGATCTCGATGAGTCTATGATACACTTTGATCTTATGGCTAACCATCACGGCTACATGGCTCGATGAAAGGAATGGTTTATTGATAGTGGATATACCGATCACATGACCGGAGACAAGGATATGTTTCGTGAGCTTGCTGAAAACGATGGCCCTCGAAAGTATGTCACTTTTGGTGATAACTCAAAGGGTAAGGTGGTTGGCCTCAGTAAGGTGGCGATCTCACATGATAGCTCCATACAAAATGTTAGGCTCGATGAATCTCTTGGTTATAATTTACTTTTTGTATCTAGACTAGCCGATTTTGGTTTTAATGTCCTATTTACTAAAGTAGATTCCCAAGTGTTTCGAAGGGATAATCATAATATGATCTTTACCAGCATACATAGAGGTGATCTATACATTGTTGATTTCACTAAAAAGGCTCAACTTAGAACTTGCTTAATTGCTAAATCTTCTAAAGGCTAGTTGTGGCATAGACAGTTAGGTCATGTGGGCATGCGAAATCTTGACAAGCTTATTAAATGGTGATCATATCCTTGGTGTTAAAGATGTTATATTTGACAAGGATAGACTTTGTAGTGCTTGCCAAGCAGGAAAACAAGTTGGAGGAAGTCATCCCGTGAAGAACATCATGACCACGAGAAGATCACTCGAGCTACTTCACATGGATCTTTTCGGTCCCAACACCTACAAGAGTCTCGGTGGTAACTCATTCGGATTGGTCATTGTTGATGATTTTTCAAGATTTACGTGGGTTTTCTTTCTTGATGATAAATCGCAGGTCCAAAAGATCTTCAAGAACTTCGCTAGGAAGGCCCAAAATCAATTTGAAGTGAAGATCAAGAAGATTTGCAGGGATTTCACATGAGTTCTCGGCTACGTACATGCCGCAACAAAATGGAGTTGTCGAGAGGAAGAACCGACGCTCATTGAAATGGCGAGAACGATGCTTGATGAGTACAAGACGCCAAAACACTTTTGGGCGGAAGCGGTTGAGACAGCTTGCCATAAAACGAATCATCTATATCTTCACAAGCTACTCGACAAGACATCGTACAAGCTTCTCACCGATAACAAACCCCAAGTTGCATACTTCTGGGTATTCAGCTCAATGTGCTACATTCTTGATAAGCATCGTCGTTCAAAATTTGCTCCTAAATCTCATTAAGGTTTCCTACTAGGTGGCTCAAACTCTCACACATACAGTGTCTACAACAATTTCACCGAATCATAAATCCACAAATAATATTGAGTCAAATAATATTCATAGATAAGCTGATCATAAATCCACAATTTATCGGATCTCGACAAACACACCGCAAAAGAGTATTACATCGGATAGATCTCTAAGAACATCGAGGAGAACATGGTATTGAGAATCAGAGAGAGAGAAGAAGCTATCTAGCTACTAGCTATGGACCCGTAGGTCTAAGGTGGACTACTCATGCTTCATCGGAAGGGCAATAGAGTTTATGTAGATGCCCTCCATGATCGAACCCCCTCCGGCAGGATGCCGGAAAAGGCCCCAAGATGGGATCTCACATGAACAGAAGATTGCGGCGGTGGAAAAGTGTTTTCGTGGATGCTTCTGGTGGATTGAGAATATATGTGAATATATAGGAGGCAGAGCTAGGCCAGGAGGGTCATGAGGGACCCACAAGGTAGGGGGGCTCACCCTACCCCCCCTGGGCGTGCCCTCCTCCCTTGTCGCCGCCTCGTGGCTCTTATGAATTGAACTCCAAGTCTCCTGGTCCAAGAAAAATTACCGTGAAGTTTTATTCTGTTTGGTCTCCGTTTAGTATTCCTTTTCTGCGAAGCTCAAAAACAAGAAAAATACAGAAACCAGCACTGGGCTCTAGGTTAATAGGTTACTCCCAAAATTAATATAAAATAGCATATTAATGCATATAAAACATCCAAAACAGATAATATAATAGCATGGAATAATAAAAAATTATAGATACGTTGGAGACGTATCAAGCATCCCCAAGCTTAATTCCTAGTCGTCCTCGAGTAGGTAAACGATAAAAAAGAATTTTTGATGTGGAATGGTACCTAACATATTTATCCATGTAATTCTCTTCATTGTTGCATGAATGTTCAGATCCATAAGATTCAAAAGAAAAGTTTAATATTCACATAAAAACAATAATACTTCAAGCATACTAATAAAACAATCATGTCTTCTCAAAATACTATGGCTAAAGGAAGCTATCCCTACAAAATCATATAGTCTGGCTATGCTCCATCTTCATCACACAATGTATTCAAATCATGCACACCGCGGGTTTCAGCTAAGCAATTGTTTCATATTTTAGTATTCTCAAACCTTTTCAACTTTCACGCAATACATGAGCGTGAGCTATGGACATAGCACTATAGGTGAAATAGAATATGGTGGTTGTGGATAAGACAAAAAGAAGGAGATAGTCTCTCATCAACTAGCCGAATCAACGGGCTATGGAGATGCCCATCAATAGAAATCAATGTGAATTAGTAGGGATCGCCATGCAACGGTCGCACTAGAGCTATAAGTTTATGAAAGCTCAAAAAGAAACTAAGTAGGTGTGCATTCAACTTGCTTGCTCATGAAGACCTAGGGCATTTGAGGAAGCCCATCGTTGGAATATACAAGCAAAGTTCTATAATGAAAAATTCCCACTAGTTTATGAAAGTGAAAAAATAGGAGACTCTCTATCATGAAGATCATGGTGCTACTTTGAAGCACAAGTGTGGAAAAAGGATAGTAACATTGCCCCTTATCTCTTTTCTCTTTTTTAATGGCGTATTTGGCCTCTTTTATTTTGATTTCCTCACATGGAACAATGCTCTAATAATGAAGATCATCACACTTTTATTTTCTTACAACTAAAAAATTACAACTCGATACTAGAACAAAATATGACTCTATATGAATGCCTCCGGCGGTGTACGGGGATGTGCAATGACTCAAGAGTGACATGTATGAAAGAATTAGGAATGGTGGCTTTGCCACAAATACTATGTAAACTAAATGATCATGCAAAGCAATATGACAATGATGAAGCGTGTCATAATGAATGGAACAGTGGAAAATTGCATGGCAATATATCTTGGAATGGCTATGGAAATGCCATAATAGGTAGGTATGGTGACTGTTTTGAGGAAGGTAAATGGTGGGTGTACGGCACGGGCGAACGTTGTGCGGTACTAGAGAGTCTAGCAATGGTGGAAGGGTGAGAGTATGTATAATCCATGGACTCAACATTAGTCATAAAGAACTCACATACTTATTGCAAAAATCTATTAGTCATCGAAACAAAGTACTATGCGCATGCTCCTAGGGGAAGGGTTGGTAGGAGTTAACCATCGCGCGATCCCGACCTCCAGAGGATGACAATCAATAAATAAATCATGCCCCGACATCGTTAGATAACGGTTCACCATACATGCATGCTACGGGAATCACAAACTCTCACACAAGTATTATTACCAATCCACAATTACTCACTAGCATGACTCTAATATCACCATCTTTATATCTCAAAACAGTCATAAGGAATCAAACCTCTCTTAGTATACAATGCACTTTATATGAATGTTTTTATTATAGGGACAATTCCATTTCTCCCCCTAACTTGAACCCACACCTGGCATTTACCCCTAAATTTCGAGTATGCTAAAAAAGTCCCCTCTTCCGTCAAAGCTTCTTATAGAAATACCCTTTCGTACTATTTTTGTGTGGCGTTTGACTGGCTATGGGACATTTTCTGGCCAGTTTTGCCCCTATATGCATATGACACTTACATGTGGGACCTACTCAAGGAAAAAAAGAAAAAACTCTCTCCCTCACCCCTCTATCACTTACAAGTGGACCCACCAAAAAAGAAAAAAACTGTATTCTCTCTTACCTCTCTGTATGTCTCTCTCTCTCTCTCGCTCACCTCCGGCGGCGGCCAGCATCCGACGGTGGTGGCCAGCATCCGACGGCGGTGGCCAGCTTTAGCCTCGCAGGCATGGTTTGCGGTCGATTAGATCAAGCACTTCCCGATCTATTTTCCAGCAAGATGAATCAGACCGAGGCACCCGAAATTGACGGCTCACTCATCGTCTTCCCCAACTCCGGTGGATTGCGGCCACTGCCCGAGCACCTCTAGCCATGAATCTACGAGTATCCCCCCTTGTTACTCAGCTCCAATGCAACCTCTCGAATGTCCTGGTGCGCCCTCGAGCTTCCCTGCATCGCCAAGAACCTCTCGCCATGAGCGCCGCCCGTCGCCGCAGCTCGAGCTCACTATTGCCCATCCTCACGGCCACCGCACGGTCTCCGATCAACTCACTCCATTTCGTCTTCATGCCCGCAGCCTCGCAGGACCGCTCTGAAGCCCATAGACCTCTCCGGCATCCTCCCGTACATCGCCGTTGTGCCTTCACGCGGCCTCCGGCGTTTAGCCGCTGTCATTAAAAAGCAATTTAGGCTAACCCTCCAGTTAAGTGTTCCACTGACTCTTGGGCCCTTTACTAACTATAAAACAGTTATAAAAACCTTAAAGAGAGAATGACATGTGGGCCTTCAAAACCAAAATTGACCAGTCTCCATTGGTTAGTCTAACTTTGACTTAGTTTTTTTCTTTACTGAAAGGTGGACCAGTACCATCCAGGGGCATTTGGGACAAATCACATGGTCAAACCCCATTAACCTAACAGAACGACGCTCAAGGGTATTTCTATAACACCACCTAACGGCGCAGGGGTATTTTTGAGCATACTCGAAATTTAGGGGTAAATGCCAGGTGTGGTTTCAAGTTAGGGGGAGAAATGGAATTGTCCCTTTATTATATCCCTCTTGGATGCTATCATATTTGGACTAAATTCATAACCTAAGAAAATTACCATGCTATTTAGAGAGGCTCTCAAAATAATATAAGTGAAGCATGAGTGTTCAACAATTTCTATAAAATAAAGCAACCGCCGTGCTCTAAAAAGATATAAGTGAAGCACTAGAGAAAAATTGCCTAGCTCAAAAGATATATGTGAAGCACATAGAGTATTCTAATAAATCAAAATTCATGCGTGTCCCTCTCAAAAGGTGTGAACAGCAAGGATGATTGTGAAAAACTAAAAATCAAAGACTCATATCATACGAGACGCTCCAAGCAAAACACATATCATGTGGTAAATAAAAAAATAGCCCCAAGTAAAGTTACCGATAGAGCACTAGTAGAAAAAGGGTCAAACGTGAAGCACATTAGTGCCGGTTTGTATTAGAGCCGGCACAAATGTATACATTAGTGCCGGTTCCAACGGCTAGCCTTTAGCACGGTTCGTGGCTAACCTTTAGCACCGGGTTCGTACCACGAACCGGTACTAATGAGGGTGGTGGCAGGATGTTGTCGATCTGGGCCCCCTCGGCACCTTTAGTACCGGTTCGTGCCACGAACCCGGTACTATAGGTCCTCCTGCATATAAACCCTTCTGGCCCAGCTCGCCTGTTCTTCCCCCTTTCCCCTCTCCTCTCCTCTCTGTTCTTCCTCTTCTCCCCCTCGAGCTCATCACACATTTTGCCCAAAATTTGTCAAGATTTGAAGGCCCCCATCCATTCAAGTGATCACAAAGGTTAGCAACTTTGTCCTTTCATCTCTCATTGCTAGATTAGCTCTTGCATTGGTTCATATAGTTATTAATTTGTGAGTTTAGTAATTTGGGAGGAAATATATATATGTGCTAGTATTTGATTTATATGCAATTTGAGGTCAAAATAACACTTAGTTTGCATATGTAGGTGTGGTTTACTTAGTGCCTTCTAAATCTCTGTCGTAACCACCGTCGATCGCCCGCACATCCGTCTGTCAGCCGGCACCACCTTGTGGTGAGCCTCTTGTTCATGAAATTTTATATAAAAAATTGATGTTTGTGTGATTTGGATATATAGTTACTCGTATAATAATTATCTTACCCGTCGTTGTTTGTTATACATAGTGCCATGGTTTTGATATCCGTCCCCGTCGGCCCTCGTCCTTGTTATGATTCGGATGTGGTATATTCTCTTTTAAAACTATTTGTTGCATTTCGTGTTTATGAAAAATTATGCCCATCAAGTTGACATAGATATTTTTATCTAGGAGGTATGTGAACGGAAATTCCAACCGACCCTATTGTCGAGAGGTTAAATTTAGTTGAAAGAGAAACGAGTACTTGAAAGAAAAATTGAAAAGAATTGAGGGGGAGAAGATGGAATTGGAGTTGCATGTTGCCGATGTCGTCGATGATCACAAGATCAAGATGGAGAAAATGCGCTTGAAGATTAGAAAGATTAGAAAATATGCCATCGATAGTGAGGCTTGGTATCATTATGCTGTTGGATCAATTGTTACCTTAGTTGCGATCTTGATCGCATTTGTTGTTGCATTTAAATGCTTTAGCTAGAGAGTTATTTGTTTGTTGCATTTAAGTGTTGTATGAACTTTATGTATGAACTTGTATTAATTTGGTCTATTCGGTGTTGTGTAATGAAGATGAGCGGCAATGGATGTCACGATGACCGATGCTCTCCCAGTTCGTTGAGGGCGTGCATACTTTTCTGCTATGCGGCTGAGGCAAACAAGCGGGCGGATGGTTTTATGCCTTGTCCATGTGCTGGCTGTAAGAATGGTCGCAATTACTCTACGTCAAGAACCATTCACGTCCACTGTTTGAGTCCGGTTTCATGCCCCACTATAATGTTTGGACCAAGCACGGAGAAAGAGGGGTTATGATGGAAGACAATGAAGAAGAAGAGGACGACGACAGCTATCCTGGCCATCGGTTCCCTGAATACGATGATACAACAATGGGGGAAGAAGCTGAGCTGGTAATGCAGGAAGAAGCTGGGCCGGCAATGCGGGAAGAAGCTGAAGAAGAGGCATCAGATGAGCCCGTTGATGATCTAGGTCGGCCATTGCCGATGCAAAGAGAAACTAGCAAGTGATTTGGAGAAGAAGAAGTTGCAGCGCATGTTAGAGGATCACAAAAAATTGTTGTACCGAATTGCGTAGGTGACAAGAAAAAGCTGGGCACCACTGCTGGAATTGCTGCAATGGAAGGCGAGAGAATGGTGTATCGACAAGGGATTTGGAAAGTTCTTTGGTAATGATAAAGGATATGCTTCAAGGACAACGAATTGCCCGAGAGTACGTACGAAGCAAAGAAGGCTGTCTGCCCTCTAGGGTTAGAGGTGCATAAGATACATTCATGCCCTAATGATTGCATCCTCTACCGCGGTGAGTATGAGGATTTGAATGCTTGCTCGGTATGTGGTGCATTGCGCTATAAGATCAGCCGCGATGAGCATGGTGATGTCGAGGCGAGTGCCCCAGAAGAAGATTCCTGCCAAGGTGATGTGGTATTCTCCTATAATACCACGGTTGAAACGTTGTTCCAAAACAAAGAGCATGCCAAGGCGTCACGATGGCCTGAAGAAGACCGTAAGAAAAGACGGAAAGTTGAGAGTACCAAATGATGGGTGTGATGGAGAAAAATCGAAAGAAAGTATGGGAAGGAGTTTGCGAGATGACGCAAGGAGCGTATGGTTTGGTCTAAGCGCAGATGGCATTAATCCTTTTGGGGAAGCGAGCAGCAACCATAGCACCTGGCACTGTGACTCTATGTTTGTATAATCTTCCTCCTTGGTTGTGCATGAAGCGGAAGTTCATTATGATGCGGTGCTCATCCAAGGCCCTAAGCAACCCGGCAACGACATTGATGTGTACCTAAGGCCATTAGTTGAAGAACTCTTACAACTGTGGAATGGAACAGGTGTACGTGCGTGGGATGAGCACATGGGGGAAGAATTTGACCTAAAGGCGTTGCTGTTCGTGACCATCAATGATTGGCCTGCTCTCAGTAACCTTTCAGAACAGACAAACAAGGGATACCGCGGATGCACGCACTGTTTGGATGATACCGACAGTATATATTTGAATAGTTGTAAGAAGAATGTGTACACAGGACATCGTCGATTTCTTAGAGCAGGCATCCCGTAAGAAAGAAAGGCAAGCATTTCAAAGGTGAGGCGGATCACCGGACGAAGCCTACGCCACCGTCTTGGTGCTGATGTACATGATATGGTCAAGGATTTGAAGGTGATATTTGGAAAGGGTCTGGCGGACAACCTGTTCCAAAGAATGACTGACGGACGCGCACCCATGTGGAAGAAGAAATCTATATTTTGGGACCTGCCATATTGGAAAGACCTAGAGGCCCGCTCCGCAATCGACGTGATGCACGTGGCGAAGAATCTTGCGTGACCTTGCTTGGCTTCTTGGGCGTGTATGGGAAGACAAAAGATACACGAGGCACGGAGGACCAGCAACGTATGCACGGAAAAAGGCGGCATATATCGAGGTCATGCAAGCTACGCTCTTACCAAAGAAGAGAAGGAAATCTTCTTTGAATGCCTGCTCGATATTAAGGTACCGTAAGCTTCTAAATCGAATATAAAGGGAATAATAAACATGGCAGAGAAAAAGTTCCAGAACCTAAAGTCTCATGACTGCCACGTGATTATGACGCATCTGCTTCCGGTTGCATTGAGGGGGCTTCTACCGGTAAACGTTCGATTAGCCATTGTGAAGCTATGTGCATTTCTCGGTGCAATCTCTCGGAAGGTAATCGCTCGAGAAATCATACCAAGGTTCTGAGAATGATTTGGTGCAATGTCTTGTGAGTTTCGAGTTGGTGTTCCCACCATCCTTCTTCAACATCATGACGCACGTCCTAGTTCACCTATGTGAAGAGATTAACGTTTTGGGTCCTGTATTTCTACACAATATGTTCCCCGTTGAGAGGTTCACGGGAGTCTTAAAGAAATATGTTCATAACCGTGCTAGGCGGAAGGAAGCATCTCCAAGGGCCATCAAAATGAGGAGGTCATTGAGTTTTGTATTGACTTTATTCTGAGCCGATTGGTGTTCTGAATCGCGGCATAAGGGCGACTGGATGGAAAAGGCACGCTAGGAGGAACAAATAATATGTATGGACGGACATTCTCTCACTGAAGCACACTACACAGTTCTACAGAATTCCGCCTTGGTGGCTCCGTATATGGATGCACACAAGAATTTGCTACGCTCCAAACACCGGGAGCGGTGCGATGACTGGATTACACGTGAACAAACCAGGAGTTTCGCCAGCTGGTTGCAGAACCACGTACCATGCATGACACCTCTATTGAAGATGACCTGTACTTGCTGTCCCAGTTACCATCTTGAATATAATGACTTTCAAAGGGTACGAGATAAATGGTAATACATTTTACACGATCGCCCAAGATAAGAAGAGCACCAACCAAAACAGTGGTGTCCGCTTTGATGCGAAACCAAGACGGGAAAGGAAACATATTATGGTTATATACAGGACATATGGGAACTTGACTATCGACGTGGTTTAAAGGTCCCTTGTTTGGCGCAAATGGGTCAATATGACACGAGGCGGGTAACGGAAGACCAGCGATGCGGAATGACAACAGTGGATCTCAACAATCTTGCGTATGCAGACGAACCATTCGTCCTAGCCAATGATGTGGCACAGGTTTTCTATGTGAAGTACATGTCTACCAAGCCAAGAAAAAGAAAAGATAAGGAAGCGTATGCATCGTACGATGAGCCAAAGCGGCACATAGTTCTTTATGGGAAGAGAAACATCGTGGGAGTGGATGACAAGACAGACAAGTCAGAAGATTATGAAAAGTTTGATGAAATTTCTCCATTCACGGTGAATATTGACCGAGCATCCCGTTAAATGATGAAGATTTTCCATGGTTACGGCGCCAAAGGGACACCTTGAAGAAAAAGTTTCACACCCATAGATCTGTGATGTGATCGGCTTCACTATCATCACTTTCTTCTGTGTTTCACACCCAGAGGGGAATCTCTGTAATAGTTAGGGTAGTTATGTGTTTTGGCATTTGAAACGCGAAGAAATTTTATGTGCAAACAAATTCTTTCATGCCTTTACTGATTTTTAAAGTTAAATTATTCACAAACTAGTGATTCACACTAATTTCAAATAATTCAAAATTTAAACTATTCAAATTTGAAAACTACGGGCACTAATGTAAAGTTTGTAATTTTTTGTACCTAAAGCAAAAATATTCACAAAGAAACTCTAAATACACAAAAAAACAACACAAAAATAAATAAAGCAAAAAAAAGCCCGCCTACTAGGCCGTAGCGGCCTGCATACGACTAGAAACCCAACCTGTTGTTGGGCCAGGATGCAGGCCCGCAAAGGCCAAGTGGGCCCACAGGGACAGAACACGTAGGCCCCGTCGGCCTGCTTTGGAGAGGAGCTCGAGAGAGCGACCGCACGAGGTTTATAAACCAGTGCAGGTCGCCCCTCGGCTAGCAGGTGGGACTAAACTTGCCGATCACGCACTGCTTGGCGCACCCCTTTAGTACCGGGTGGTGGCACAAACCGGTACTAAAGGGAAACCTTAATACAGTTGGAGCCACCACCCGGTACTAAAGAATGCGCTTCCGCTTAGCCTGGCCAAAACAG
This sequence comes from Aegilops bicornis, assembly GCA_021605145.1. Classification (NCBI taxonomy): domain Eukaryota; kingdom Viridiplantae; phylum Streptophyta; class Magnoliopsida; order Poales; family Poaceae; genus Aegilops; species Aegilops bicornis. Next base: position 736,138 of record JAHIAL010000085.1, on the reverse strand, counting down.
ACCTTTAGTACCGGTTGGTGGCTCCAACCGTACTAAAGGTGCCTTCTATATATACAACACTTGAAAAATTTCATTCTCCTCTGTTTCTTCCTCTGTTTCCCCATTGAACCGCCCGCCCGATCGTCAGCGCCGTCAACGACCCGTCCCGTCGCCCGCCCACGTCCCGTCGCCGTCGCCGCCCCGTCCCGTCGCCTTGCCCGTCCAAATCCGTCGCCGCCCCGTCCCCGTCCCGTCGCCGCCCTCGTCTCCATCGCCGCCCGGAGGCCCCTTCCCGTCGCGCCGTCCCTGCGTCGCCGCCCCAATCACGCCCCGGCCCGTCGCTGCCCCCGGCCGTCGCCTCGCCGTCGCCCCGCTGTGAGCTCTCCCCCACTAACCCCTCTCCCACGCCCCCCGCGGCCCCCATGGGCGCCGCCCCGCCCCGCGCCCAAACACACCCCCAAGCAAGATGAACACACACACAAACACGGATATATTTAATTAGTTTAGGTTTTGTATGTTTAATTAGTTTAGATTTTTAGATTATTGTTTTTCACTAGTATATATGTATGAATGCATGTTAGATGGATATAATTAGTGTTTAATTAGTATGGAATTTTTTTATATAATGTTGTTTTTCTGTTTTTTAATGGATGTATAGAAATTGTTTTTTATGTTTTTAGTGTTAGATGCTTAATTAGTATGAAATAGTATATAGATTTTTGAAATAGTAGAAATGTTATAAATTTTAGTTATCAAAATCCAATCATTAAAAAAATATTATTTTTTTGGGCATATAGCTAGTATTTGTTATCGACGATGCCGGCCCGCATCCTCAAATAAATCGTCGAACCGTCCTTGACGACGTCCGCCGACCCATGTCGGGGCCCCACTGGGCTCCGCCAGTAACCTTTGGAGAATACTTGCACTGGAGGGCGTGCCGCTTGATGAGGAACCGGCCCGGGTCCCGTCGTCGACCTGATCTCGTTTGGTGGCGTTGGCGTGGGCCAGTCTCGGTGCGGAGGACCCGGCCCGCCGAGAATGCGTCGCCGTGTCGAGGAGGAGGGCGAGCACGTCCATCGCTACATGGTTGCATTAGAGGCGGCAGGTTCTCCAATACTGGCGATATCTTGAGGATCTCACATCAGCTATGATCCTGTGAGGTTCCTTCTCTTTGGGTGTCCACCGCCTGTGACGCAGGGAACCACAGTGTCCTAAATTCTTCTGTAGTATTCGATCTTTAATTAGCTAGCCGGTGATGTACTATTCAATATTATATATTATTCGAGACAATGTATTCGAGATTGTATCTATTATTCTAGACAAAGTATTCGAGATTATATCTATTATTCGAGGCGATGTAATTTGAATACTAAATTTTTATATTTCTTTTGAATTAGTTAAATAAAAGCTATGGCAGACAATACCGACAGAGAGGGAGAACAGACCATGTTCGATATGAATCTGTGAGCCAGATGATAATCAGAATGAAGAAGATTATGGCGGCTCCGAATTTCTAAACAACACGGAGAGGGTGATATGATATTCGATCGCTGACGACCGAATTGATGAAGTCATGAACTACGATTATGGCGATGACGAAGAACATGTTGATCCTGAAACAACAAAGACCGGCGAGGTATATATATTTATATAAGCAGGTTTGGTGATCATCACATGTTTTAAATGACTTGAAGATATATTAATGAATCGATCTTTGTTCTTTCAGCCATCCGGGTCGAGCAAATCTTGAGGCAAAAGGGACGAAAGCGAGGCCGAACAAAAAGTTGAAGGAGGGCGTAATGTACAATATCGAGGCGGTCAGACCTAATGGCGAACCATTAAGCGCCTAAGAAGATTGCGGACAAGTTCATTCGTCGGTGCGGAGTTCTTGTGAAGGACCAACTCCGATCTCCCTTCAAGAATGGAAGAGCCGACCAAAGATAAAGGACAAAAGGCAAAGAGGGCGCTGCTCCACGTCCGGATGTTACTTTTGTCGACAAGAATCAAAAAGATACGCTTTGGGATACTCTCATGGAACATTTCACCCTACCGGATCATTTCACGAGAAGCAGATGTGCGAAGAAAGTCAAGGACGCTGCTCTTAGGAAGATGGCGGTTGCATTCAAGAACCACAAGAATCGTGAATGGGACAAATGCGTCAAGGGAGGAAGGAAGACTCCGATTCGAGGAACACTAGAGAACCAACGTGCTCATTGGGGCGATTTCGTGAAATTCAAGGATTCGGAATTAGCTAAGGAGCAGTCGAGAATAAACAAGAAGAATGCGAAAAAAGGATAAGTTCCATAAGCTGGGGCCAGGTGGCTATCTGGTGGCAATGCCTAAGTGGGATAAGTCTCGAGAAAGAGATGGAGGATGCAGGTGTCACTCCGGTTACTAAGAGCTGGCCCCAGTGCGGGACTTGGTTCTATGCGCATGGGGGAGTTGGACCGAAGGCGGGCAAAGTTTCGGCGAAGGCATGTCACGAGCGGAGCCGACGATGCGATACTTGTTGCAATAGAAGAGGCACGATCGGGGTGTTCCAGCCCAGAGAGAACGACGAGCTTACGCGTGCCACAGGAAATCCTGAACACCGGGAAGAACACGAGGCAAAGGCGCTATTCCGTGGTATGAGGGGTTTTCGGTGGAACAACGATTCTGAGAACCCGTGCGAGAAAGAAGATTGCGGAGGAGAAGAAGAGGAAGATGGAGGAGGAAGCGGAGGAAGCGGGAATATGAACGCCTTCAATGCCTAGAAGCAAGTCAAGCGGAATTGGCGGTCAAATTCCGGTAGCGGCGAGGAGCAGAATCGACTCACTTAGCCAGCAAAGGGGTCTCGGCAGCTGCGGCTAGCGGATGTTCCGGCATTGGATAGCACCGCCCCATCCATGCAGAGAAGCAGCGTGGGTTCCGCCCAGACGACCCAATGCTGGGTAGATACCCGTGGATGACATCACGGAGAACACTAGCTGCGAGCTACCGTCAAAATGAAGAACATATCCATGAAGGTGGCGGACGGAGAAGCTTTTGCGATTACCCCCAAAGCAACCTACCATTGCATCCCGATTCGAGAGGGCTATGCTCGTGTCATAGTTGACGAGGTGGTGCAGCCATATTCGGGGCTAGAGCTTGACATTCACGGAGGTGAGGACGGCGCTTTCTGGAGCGCCAACCATCGTATCATCCTATGGAAAAAGATTGCATCATCTTTCGAAGGCCACCGACACCGCGTCAGCCGACTCCTCGTCGAAGTCCGCCACCGAGTCAGCAAACTCCCGCTCCTACAAGTCCACCAAGTCCGGCAAAGTGTTAGGCCACTCCTCCTCCAAGTCCGGCAAAGTGTCAGGCCACTCCTCCTCCTCCAAGTCCGCACACGGCTGCAGGCGTCCACTCCTCCTCCAAGTCTGGCACAACCTCGGGCCACTCCTCCTCCAAGTCCGGCACATCTTGGTGGCCACTCCTCCTCGTCCAACTCAGCCCCGTCGGCGGCGTCTCCGCCCGCCTCGGCAATCGCAGAAGAGACACCCGCAGCTATGGTGCGTGGCGGTACGAGTCGAGGTAGTACAGGAAGTACAAGCGGAGGCAAGCGATATAAATATGGTCCAAGCCTCACGCCTCTTCCGCAGAGGTCTTATGACAGGTCCAGGAGGAAATCGCAGCCATATCGAAGGCCCAGGTGGAAGCCCATTTTGCACCGAAACCGCCACCGCCGCCAAGGGAGAAAGTGCCTAAGGAAACGATTGACCACTTCATTCGTATGGCTCAACCACCAGCTCCCAAGCCTGTTGACACAGACTATGGCGCCACATCAGGAAGTTAAATCGAGCACGTCTACGTGAAGGCGAGCTCGGGATCAGCAAACAAGAAGCAGCTGTCAAAAAAATGCGGGAAAACCATTCCCGGCTAGGAGAACAGTGAGCGCCAATCGATCCCCTGCTTGTTGTGCCAACAACACGTGACGATCTGTGGCCCAATATTATTGTGGGCAAACAGTTTACGTTCTGAGGTGGGCAATGTGGTAATAACGGAGGACCATATAATGCGGGATGAAGTTCTCAAAATCACTGTTGGACAACTCCTCGAGATCGAGCCCATGCGTGCTTAGAGAGGATGAAATAAAGCGGAAATATATGCAGGGCCAACCTTTGGTCCATCCAGGACAAGGTCAAGAACCTCCCAACGAGAATGTATGAATTGCATCAATGGTACATGAACATTACCAAGATTTCCGATCGAGTGTCCCTCATGGTGAATGTCAAGGAGGAGCATTACTTCCATGAGAAAGCTTTATGCATTGAGTATTCTGAACTGTTTCAGCTATACAATCAAGACGCACTTTCGACAAATCTATAAATCGATTGCTATTAATACGTAAGTGATTTCTTTACGTAATTTAAGTCCCAAGCTAGCTGTCTTGATCCTTTTGATCAATCATTACCTGTAATTATCCTCACTATATTCTTTTACGTGGTATTATATGCGGGATGAAGATATATGAAATGAGAAAAGGTGGGCGCTTTGGCATCGGGTTCATTGACCCAAACAGCGTTAATGAATACACATGGCAAATAAATGCACATCATCAAAAGGCCGTGAGGACAACATGCTAGAGTTCTTGAAGCGCCTCAAATACAATGAAGATATACTACTTCCTTACAACTTCGGTGAGTCACACTGTCTTGTACTACAAATTCTCTGTTTTTGCCTACTAGCTAGCTACATGTTTTTGCTTTACATATGCCCGCTTAATTAAGACATGCAAGCGTGTGTGCATGCAGATTTCAACAGGTCTTGTGTATCATTAAAGTTGGCCTTGGAACAGTTGAAATCTGGACTCACTACTCAAAGAAAAAACTGACTATAACATCTTGTTCGGGATAGTCAATAGGTAATTTCAATCATTATTAACTATATATCTCGGCCTATTTAGTTCGTCATTTTTCATGATATGAGCTATATTTAATAACCCCTTTATTCATTTTCTTTTTCGGCGGGCAGGGCTTGGGCAAGGTTCATCAGCGTCACGGAAGGCGAATGGAAAAAAAGCTTAAATGGTTTCGACCCAAGGTAAGTAATTAAGTAGTACTAGCTAGCTAGCTGCCATCTCTTTAATTATCATGCTTGATTAATTATTATCTGATCAAATTCCATTCTCGTAAAGGCCACAGAAGCGGTAGCGGGGACTGATATGTGCATTCTGCGTTTGCGAGAACATTAGCATGATGGCGTCCGAAAGGAGCAGATCTCAAAGACAGGAATGGGTACGCTTGTCGAACACTATTCACAATTTTTACACCACTATCGATATCTAGTCACACAACTAATACACATGCATATTGATCTCCTTCTTAACAGTTCAAAGAGGTGCGGAGAAGCTCATAGAAAGCGGAGCGTAGAAGCACTTCAAGAGGAAATAACGGGATTTTTGCTTGACCAGGTCATAAATCCGAAGGAGAATACTATTACCCGCTACCGCCCCATGAAAACCACTTCCAATTGTCGCCGTGCTCGAAGGCACCAATTAGGCTAATGCCAGCTGGCTCAAGAAGGCAACATGCATATGTAGGAGAAATTGTATATAGCTATACATGTGCGTATGTGTGAATTAATTAATATGATGGTTTGTGAGACATTGATGATATATATATATATATATATATATATATATATATATATATGCATAACGTGTACAATGTGTATTATTGTAAAATACCAGCAAAGCGAAAAAAAATTAAATTGATAACATAAATTTAATTGAAAAATAAAAATAAAACAAAACCCACAAACATTTAGTACGGTTGGTGTTACCAACCGGTACTACAACTCCTGCCCCGGAGCTGGCTCGTGCACGTGGTTGGTCTTTACCACCGGTTCGTCTTTGAACCGGTACTAAAGGGGGGCCTTTAGTGACTCACACTTTAGTGCGGTTATGGAACCCGGCACTAAAGAACCTCTGAACAGTGCTATTGCCCGGTTCTGCACTAGTGAGACAAAGACGAAAGAGGGGATGCCTTCCGAGGCATCCCTAAGTTTAGGCTCTTAGTTGTCCTTGAATATTACCTTGGGCTGCCTTGGGCTCTATTAAAACGACTATAGAGTTTGTTGGCATCGGTTGCAACCTTCATTGTCCCGTGGTTGTAGCATTCATCGCCGCCGTGCAAAAGGAAAGTTGCCATGCGGTTGCAACAAAAAAAAGACATGTGCATCGACGGGATCGTACTTCTTCTGCCCAAGGTTGCAGCTCTGCCAGGCACGGTTCTAGCTCTGCCATACACCTGTTGAAATTCCAGAAGCCGATGGTTGTAGCAAAAGGACGACTAGTGCATCAATGGGCTCCCAAATGTTTTGGCACACGCTGAGCTCTGCGGGGTGCGGTTCGAGCTCCCCTACGTATCAGTTGTAGCATCTCGCCATGGCATGGAGACGGGATGTGTGTGGTAGCGCGGTGGTCGCCTCGTGTGCTTATGCGGAGAAAAAAGAAGGAAGGGGCGGGAGGAAGAAGAGAACCAGAGAGAAAAAAAGGAAGGGGTGGCGGTGGGCCAGGCACACGTGGATTGCATGTGGCGACTAATCAAACCCATCGAGAGATAGCTTGAAGTCGACGATGTGCGTGATGCTAGCCAGGAGGCCACCGGTAGGCGCCGCAATGCCAGGCATGGAGAGAGGGATCGGTGGTGGGGGTGGGTTGGGCGGGATAGATGCTAGGGGCAAACCACCTGAGGAGGAAGATGAGTCAGGAGTGAGGGAGGCGCGAGGGCGCGCATCAGCAATGGCTGCAGAGGCGGCAAGCTCTTCGGCCTAGGGGCCGTCGCCGGTGACGCCGGCGTCAGTTGGGAGCGGGGGAGACTGGAGGTGGCTGGCCATGGAGAGAAGACCTAAAGCTCTGATTACTAAGAAGAGTGGAGAAATAATGTTGCCCACACTGTATTAGGCATGAGAGCACAATACATATACAACAGCCAGCGTGCTGGCCTTCCCTACATGCAGGGAAGTAGGAGATCAGGCGCCCGGAGGTTAGCTAGCTACCTAGGACCCGGCCCTGTAGTTACAACCGCAACACATCTCATACACACATATACACGTACATCACTGCTCACGTTACAACTCAACATTGTGTCCTTAGTGACAAATGCCGTAAACAATAATAGTCCCACATTCTATCCTAATTCTCCTGTTGTTGTCGTAGATCTACATCTTACATGAGAGAATTTGTGGCGTTTTGGTCAAGCGTATTAACAATTCGTGGTCTCGTATATTATTGTCCAGGCACATCGACCTTGTCTTGATGGCGATGAGGACGATAGTTCTATAACCGTGTTGTTGTTTCTTGATCTCTCTGTTGGCACGCGAAATCGTCGCGCAATATCAGGATATTTGTCGTGCTTTCATGATGACGAACGATTGCTTTATGAGCAAATCAACAAAATATCCCTTCACTTTCGTATAGGAGGGATGACGGCTTTTCATCGCAAAACGGAAAAAATGAGCCAAACTCTAGGACTGCTAGGGTTTAGCATGAAAAGAGCGATAGATAAAACATATGTGAAAAAGTAGATTGGTTTCGTCGAATAGATCGATTATTCTTTTCTCAATCGGCCACGGCCTTATATTTACGAAAATGTTAACGCTCACGCGTGTGGGCGTTTGCATCTCGCCCACACGCGTGGATCCGCCTCCGTTTGTGAGCGCACGAATCTTGGCTTGTTTCTAGTGCCATGTAGGACTGGCCTGGTATATGGGCGTTCATTTGGTCGCCCACACGGCCGTTTCACCACACGGAAGGGGCTGGTGTGTGGGCGTTCAACAGTTCGCCCACACGCCACTTTCCACGCACGCACAAGGGCTAGTGTGTGGGCATTTGTCATCTCGCCCACACGCCTGTCTCCTCTCCCACACCCAAGCTGCGAGTTGCCATGTGTTTTGCAGTGCACATGGCAACTACCCTAGTGTGCTTTATAAGCAGGTGGCAACTCTCTTTTTACCCGAGTTGCCATGCGTTTTGTAGGGTACACGACAACTGCCTAGTGTGCACGTAAGCAGATGGCAACTCTCTTTTACCGAGTTGCCATGTGTTTTTGCATGGTACACGGCAACTGCCCTAACGTGCACGTAAGCAGATGGCAACTCTTCCTTTTACATGGCAACTGCCCTAGCATGCTTGTGAGCACATGGCAACTCTCTAAACTGCCTAGTGTTAGTATGTGGCAACTCCTAAAGTTTTTGAAATCATGGCAACTACAGTAGACCTGACCATACATGGCAACTGCAGTTGAGCAACAATGGCAACTGTAGTTGTCCGACATGGCAATCGTAGTTCAGCGACATGGTAACTGCAGTTAAACGAACATGCACGAGGGTCTGGGCCATGGCAGCTACGGGCGCACGGTGATTGTCACGCGTGGCGTGCGGGACCACGAGGTACGAGGCCTTACATATGGGGCATGTGGGCGTTATCTACCGCCCTGCGCCTGCAGCGTGTGAGAGGGATCGGGAGGGAAAAAAAGGTGTGTGGGCATTACTTGTTTTGCCCACACGTAGGTGTGTGGGCTGTTCCTCTTATACACCACATAAAATGTGTGGGCAGACTCTCTAACGCCCACATGTGTGGCACTTATCGGCGTCCTATATTTATATTGGCACGCTGGACTGGCGTATACGAAAAGAATTGCAAAGCTAAACCGACTAGAATCTGGCCATCTTAATTGGATTATCATGTATAGCATGATTACCATATATCACTTTACGATCTTTGATTGGCCAGCTAACACGCATAGCTAACCTGCATGGCAACCCCTCTTGGCCATATTCACAGTATAAGCACTCCTTGCCTTTCCTTTTATGAATAAAATATTCCGGCAATGTCGCTAATCACAACACATAATGGCGATGACTTATGAATCATATTTCTCCACTCTTCACGTGTATTTCTGCATGTTGCACTTTCCCTTGTGTAACTCCACCCATAGCATTGCAATCTTCAGCTTTGACCTCTGATCCCTGTTAGGACTTGTCCTAGGTAGCATTGTGGTAACTCTGAGATACCCTGAATCTCGCCAGGACATGTCCCATGTATCCTCTTGTCCATGAAAATTCCTGTTGCAATCTTTAGACAAAATAGTAACTGATTAGCTTGAATGACCATTAATTAATTTGGCCTATCAACAAACTACTAGCCAAATTACACCATGAACACATGCCCCCTGTTTTTGGTATAATTTTATTCACCAAAAACATATTATTCCTTACAACAATGTTGATAACTTCACCGGCCATATAGTTGCTTAGAGCGATATTTCAAAAAATATATCGGCCAATTTTACTTAGCGTGAAACTTGCAATAACATACCGGCCACATTATCTCAGGTTTTCTTGGACATGCTATGACAATACTTTTTTGAATATTTTCCATTGGGAGCGTTGGGCAACTTCTCCCCCACAATGTGCTTCTCCATCCATGTCATTTTCGGCACCATTGGTTTTTCCCAATCGAGCAAGTGCTTCTTCTCGACTGTCTCTTCCTTCATTTCAAAAGCCCGTAGTCTCTGCACGTTGTTTCTGAGTGTGTGTGAGTCCCGTTGGACACCACCAAGGTCTTGGTTTAGTCTCTGGTGTAGCGGACTTAATTCCGTTGCCCCCCGAGTCTCTCGGCATGTACTGACGTACTTCTGCTTTTATGGCAAATATTTTATCTCTGGCCGAAACACCTCTCTGCTGATCATGTGCATTACTAGCTTTAAGTTTCTGGCCACGTACAATGCTTAAATCCCAATCAGTGCTAGACTTGAAATTTCTGGACGCTCCTGGGCCACAACCCCCCATGAATAAATCAGCATATGAGCTTGCAGATTTAGACCGTTGATTAGTACATGAGGATACAACGAATTCATTGCTCTGTCCAAAATTAGTTTCCTTTCCAAACTGATTATGTCGGCCGGTTTGCTGCAACTTCACACCATCACTATTCTCCTCTGTATCTATGGCTTCAATTTTCCCACTATCTCTAGTAAATTCATCAGCAGATGCATCAACCAACTCACTAAATGCGTACAATTTTCTTGTCTACGTGTGTATGCAGACTAGGCTGCAAATCATCTTGTAAACTATTATCTTTTATTGCGCTAATCTTGGTGCAGGCACGCACAGTTCCATCATGTGCTTTTGCATCACTTCTATGATTGATCGGCACCCACATAATTTTTGACCACCTATATGAACTTCACCAGCTGCACTGCGTACCGATGACCGGTTCCTTTGGACAACAATTGCATCACGTGATCTAGCTGCCTCATTGAGCCGAGCCCTTTTCTCATGTATGTTTGGTCTGAACATAGTCCTCGGCGGAACCCATTCTGGGTAAAAATAACCTGGCACTGTAGGATATGGCAACCAAGGAATTAAACCCCATGGAGGAAACTGCAGGTACATAGGAGGTGCACAACCCCAATACGTCGTCTCCATTGCAATAAAGGGCTGCTAGTCATAAATTTCTTTGCCATTGCTCATGACCGCCAGGTCCAGAAAGAGATCTAGGATGCATATTCCCTCCAAGCCGGTTAAATACATTGCTGGCCTTGCGAGATGTGTATTTTTCCAACAACATGCTAACTGTCGGTTTTGTTCTTGGAGCTTGTTTCCTTCGTCCATTGACTTTCCACACTCCTACTTCTAGATTTTTTGGTTTGATCATCCTTGGACGGGCACTATCATCAACAACATTTTTCTCTCTTGCGGTTTCATTCTGATCCCATCGAATGGGCATTTTTTTACTCTCAAGCTGGACCACATTGATAGGAAAAGGGTCATTATCGAGCTTTATCTTAGAACTTTCTGTAAACGTCAATCGTCCGTCATTAATGGCCGATTGCACCTGTCGACAAAACATGTTACAATCATTAGTAGCATGAGAGGCAGAATTGTGCCACTTACAATAAGTTGTTCTAGCCAATTCTTACGGAGGTGGAATTACATGACCATGTCAAAATTCTATCACACTTACTAACATCAAAAGTGTAATTAATTTCATGTCTTCTAAGCGGGTGTAGGTTTCAAAGCGAGAACATGCAAAGGGTTTTGACTATGGCGCTAGAACCCATTCAGCTACACATATATTAATTTCAACTTCACTTGCCGAATCACTATCATAATCGAAGGCATTACCTACATGGTTATCTTTCTCATTATTATTATTATCTTTAGAATCTCCTTAGTCCGGTTTTACAGTGCCAAAGCTTTCTACAAAACTTGATTAACATCTAAAAATTTCTGTCCTTCTAATTTATCCTTAATATGAGCAAGCAGACCCGAAAAGGCAAGATATGCTAAATCCTTTTCGGCTATGGTCAAGCTAAAACATCGGGCTTTTTACATCTCTAAACCTTCTAATATAATGATGAACATGTTCGTTATATTTCTGCCTAACCATACATAAATCCAAAAGTCGAAATTCAATTTTATCGACATAAAATAATCATGAATTTTTTGCTCCAATTGTGCCCATGTTGAAATAGAATTAGGAGCCTGCAATGTAAACCAAGTAAATGCAGTACCGTACAAAGACAGAGGGAATAAATTTACTATATAAACATCCGATGTATTGACCTCGTCGCATTGTCCTAAAAATTGTTCAACATGCTCAAAAGTGGATCTACTATGTTCCCATGTAAACTTAACAAATTCTGGAATTCTAAAACCACGAGGATATGGCGTTGAGTCGAAGTAATCAGGGTATGGTTTTGATACGCACGTGCTTTACCCTTAGGTTCTAAACCAAATTCTCTTAGTATACTAGCAAGCTTATCCTTAAAACTATCATTCGGCTGTAGAGAACTGGTTTGTGGAGCAGATGAAACGCTAGCATGTGATGGAAGCTCCAGCAAAGAAATTTGAGCTTGTGATGCTTGCGATGGAGACCCATTAAAATATGAATTGGGTACCGACAGTCAGCAGCAGTGGTGTATTATATGCTACAGTTTGATAAAAAGGTTGCTGTAAACTAGATTTAGAACTAGCACTTCGCTTATTGTTGTTGTGATTGTGTGGAACCGAAGTTGAGACAATATGAGCAGCTACACTAGGCATAAAATTATTGGCCGAACTGCTTACATAGTTCCGGCCACCTTGATCACTATTTAAAGGAACATAGGGCTGCACAACGTTATTAGCCGATGCTCTGGTTGTATGAATATTACTAGGAAAGTTAATGAAGCCACTATTCTCGATCTGCCTTTTCTCAGAATACCCATCGTTGATTTGCAGCCCTAATGAAAGAACATGACTAGGTAAATTATTTTCAATATCTTTATGAAGCTGCTCCTTAAATTCTTCAATTCTATTAGCTACTGATTGATTAATTGTGTATGTTGTAGTTTTCTCATCAGAATTGTACTTACTAGATACACACACATCAATTAGATGACAAATTTCTTCAGCTGACTTTTTTACCTTGGTGTTTGTCAAATCGGAAGGGTTCGGCACATGTACCTTCTTGACGATGCCGATCCTTGTCTTGCGGTATCCAGCCAACTTTAGTAAGCCAGCCATCTCTTTCTCAACCTCTTGTTCAAGCTCGCACCGATCATCCTCCGACAGATCGTCGAAGTAGCGAAGCAGCGTAAAGTAGGCGACGTGACAAAGTAATGTTTGTATTGATAGATTGATTGTTCTTTTCTCAATCGGCCATGGCGTTATATTTATATTGGCACGCTGGACTTGGCGTATACAAAAAGAATTCCAAAGCTAAACCGACTAGAATCTGGCCATCTTAATTGGATTACCATGTATAGCAAGATTACCATATATATCACTTTACAATCTTTAATCGGCCAGCTAACATGCATAATGTGTAATAACAGCCATAATGCAATAAACATTGATATAAAAACATGATGCAAAATGGACGTTATCAGCGTGGTGCGGGCAAGGAAAAGGTTGATGTAGTTCCTCCACCGGGCGAAGTTGGAGCCATCGGCAGACATCTTGAAGTCGACGATGTGTGTGATGCTAGCCGGGAGACGATGGTAGGCGCCCGCAATGCAGTGCATGAGAGAGGGATCGGTGGTGGGGGTGGGTTGGGCGGGATAGGTGCTAGGGCAAACCACATGAGGAGGAAGATGAGTCAGGAGTGAGGGAGGCGCGAGGGCACCCATCAGCAGTGGCGGCGAGCTCCACTAGTAGAAAAGGGGGCATTTGTCCCAGTTCGTAAGGGTCTTTAGTCCCGGTTCTTGAACCGGGACTAAAGGGTTGTTACTAATGCCTCCACCCTTTAGTCTCGGTTCTAACACGAACCGGGACTAAAGGCCCTCCATGTGGCCACTACGAGCAGCCCAGGCAAGGGGGCCTTTGGTCCCGGTTGGTGACATGAACCGGGACCAAAAGGCTTCCACGTGTCAGCAGCTGAGGTTTTCCTTTTTTCTAAAAAAAAGTGGCTGGTTTAGGGCTTTTGGGGGTTAATTTTAGGTTGTTATTAGCTAGCTAATAGAGAGAAGTGTCCTCTCTTATATCTTCGTCCTTGGTTTACCAACGCTAGCTACTGCTATGTTCATTTCACCCGTGATATATAATAACTCATGCATGCTCGCATCATACATCATGCTGCTATGTTCATATATAATAACAAGTCCTACTAATCATGCATCATCATACAACTTCTACTTGTTATTAATAACAAGTCATACGATCATCATCCTCCTAGTCATCGAACCCAACCCTACATAATTGTTCTTAGCATATGATCATCGATGTCGGTAGGACCTAAACACCCTTAAGGTAAAATAGCATAAAACAATATAGACCACGACTCTCCATTATGAAGAATGGAGATCATCCTATCTCCAATTCTTGCGCTTCGCCTCCTTTTGCTTGCAAGAAGCTCCTTACGACTGTCCATACATTTTTTCCATTCTTTGATTGTCATGTCTCCACTTCTTTTAGAAATCCGGTATGGACAATTGAGATTCGTAGGACGACCTGGTTGTATGTTCAAAACATCAAGGCGACTGTGCGTATACATCAAATGAGGCACACAATCATTCGGGATTATCCGTTGAAAAACATAGTAATAACTTCGTAGTTAGCAATGATGTACTAGTTTTAGAAGTATTTAAAAAGATGCAGGGATGTCGTAATAGTAAAAAATCTTACCAGGGTATCTCCATGGTAGTTACCGTAGTTCAACACGTGCACTAGTGGCGCGTATTGACCATAATGTTGAGGAGTTCGATTTTAGACATTGTAATTCTCAAGATCAGTACAAAATGCGATCAGATGATTTTCTCCTTATAAGTTAATTTGGAGCCATCGATTGTAGTGGGTTTTGTCTACCATTTTCCGCACATTCTTTGAAGAATGAAAATAAGCTGTCAATAGAAACAAGCTGTCAACTATTTTGAAATAAACAATATAAATTACTTAATAACTATGTTAAGCTCACATGGGGAAGAATTGGAGGTGTATCCACAAGGACCCAAATGCCCATATTGTCTTCTTGGATCAGAGGATCACCAAGATCCATGGTGACAAGCATACCTCATCAAAACCATACATCTTGCAAAGTGCTTCCCAATTTTGCAACCAAAATGGGTTACACTCTCAGCATTGTACAACTTTACTTGAAAATCCACACCATGATGGGTCCTTAGGAGAATTTTTTTGGTTTCCATACTTTCATGGTCTTCAAAACCCATCCTCTCCAAGACATAGCGTCTTGCATAGCATGGGATAAGCTAGTCGAATTGGAAAAGATGAAAAATACACGTTAAAATAGTTGAAGTCGTTAGCAATTACGAAAAAACTATTGTAAATGCGTTGATAATACCGTATGAACATCGAAGGTCTCCTCGAGCTTAATGCTGAAGCGTCGATCTTCGTCTAGCTTAATGAACCTGTCGCACATACCTCGGTCGTGGCACGGTCGCACTCCCGGGGAGGTTTTCACGTCCGAGTCACGACATTTCTGGCCTAAGTTCATAATTCAAATATTAAATATATGTACTAAAAACATAAATTAGAACATTATTATTAATCACGGGTTGACTATCGGTGATGGTACGTAGCTCCTCCTTTCATTCCCGAGTGCATTATTACAACAAATTGTCTAGCACACGGGAATGAAGGAGAAGCTTCTACGATAAGCGTGGATGATGGAGGGGCTCCTAGATTTCTACATAGAGTGCTCTTCAATTTTAGCATTCAAAGTAGGAGTACTTTTCCAATATGAGAATTCAATAAGCAAAATCAAATCGTAAAATAAAGTAGTATTTAAATTAGCATGCATTCAATCAGAACCAAAAGTACATCATCTCTTATGTCCGTACATCGTCGAATACTCCTCGAATACTATCATACATATAGCATCGCTAATTAATACAGCTAGAACCGTGGCGCCGACGGGTATCGTCATGGCGGTGGACACCCAAAGATAAGGAGCGATCACAGGATTATAGCTCCAAAGTGAGATCCTCAAGAACCTGCCGGTATTATCGAACCTGCCCTCTAACACAACCATGTAGCAGCAGACGTGCTCGTCCTCACGGCCGACACGGTGGCGTACCACCTCCATGGTGTCCGGAAGCCTCGGCACCGCCACTGGCCCATGACCGCCACCAAACAAGGATCGGGTCAACGACGGGCTGCCTCCTCACCAACCTCGTCCCCCAAGGTAGCACCTCCCAATACCAGCCGGCGGAGCCCAGGTCGAACATGGCCTGATCAAGCAGGCCTCCACCGCCAGTCGGCATTTACGAGGATGCGGGATAGGCATCGTCGACATCGATGCGGGAACTACTTCTATATATAGTTAAATAAAGTAGTTTTATTAATTAAATCAACTAGTTCAACTACTAAGCACTTACTATAAATAAATAAACTAGTACTTATTGAAAATAAACTACTTCTATATATAGTAAAATAAATTGGTTTATTAAATCAACTAGCTAGTTCAACTATATATGAAGCACTTACTATAAATAAAATAAAGTACTACTTACTAAAAATAAACTAGTTTAACTATAATTCTATTATTTTTCTAACTAATTTTCCTATACATACACAATAAATTGACAAAGAAAATAGTATGAACAAAAAAATCATTAAAATTCTATGAACAAAATTAGAACAGAAAAAATCATAAAAATTCTATGAACAGAAAAAATCATAAAAATTTGACATGTAAATTACTTATACAATATGAAAAAAATTGACATCTAAATTACAACAGAAAAAAATCATAAAAATTTGACATCTAAATTACAACAGAAAAAATCATAAAAAAATCAAACACAATATGAAAAAATTAATTACACAATATGAAAAAAATCTAATAGAAAAATCTATGAACTACACATCTAAATTACTACACATCTAACAAAAAATCAATGAACAACAAAAAATCTATAAAAAAATCTAAAAAATCTAACTCAATTAACTACTACTAAGATCAAATTAAATCTACAAAAAATCTAACAAAAAATATAACTCACGGCAGCGGTGTAGGAGGGCGACGGTGTCGGGGGACGGCGACAGTGGCAGAAGTGCGGTGTGGCGACGGGCAAAAGGGCGGCACGGCGAGGCGGGGCGTGGCGGCAAGACGGGCAAGGGCGGCGGCGATGGCGTCGATCGGCGGCGGCGGCGACGGCGAGCGAGCCGACAGACGGGCAACTGGCGGCGTCGGGCGGAAGAACGAATCGAACGAAATTTTGGCGAAAAGCAGGATATATAGGAAGATCATTGGTCCCGGTTCGTGAGACAAACCGGGACTAATCGATTTTAGTCGGTTGGTGGCACCAACCGGGACCAAAGACCTCTTTTCAGCAGCCCAAAGGCGGGAAGCAGAGACCTTTGGTCCCGGTTGGTGCCTCAAACCGGGATAAAAGAGAGGCATTGGTCCCGGTTGTTGCCACCAACCGGTACCAATGCACCCCATTAGTCCTGGTTCGAGCCAGCAACCGGGTCTAAAGGCCTTGCGCTGGCACGGTGCAGTGGGATGTTTAGTCCCACCTGGCTAGCTGAGGAGCGGCCGCACCTGTATATAAGTGCAACTCTGCCCGCCCATTTGAACTCCTCACTATTTCCGGCCTACTGGTCTAAACTTGTGTCTCTGCCTATGGGCCTACTGGGAAGTCTGCGGGCCTGAATCCTGGCCCAATAAGGTTTCTAGTCGTATTTAGGCCATGGTGGCTCAGTAGGTGGCAAATTTTTTATTTTTCCCTTTTTTTGTTTTCTTTTTTGCTTTATTTATTTTATGATAATTCTTTTTGCTATTAAAGTTTGTAACAAAATTCTAATTAATTATTTATTTTCTTTTATGATAATTCTTTTTTGCTTTTAATGTTTTGAAGAGAATTCTAATTACTTATTTATTTTCTTTTATGATAATTCTTTTTGCTATTAAAGTTTGTAACAAAATTCTAATTACTTATTTATTTTCTTTTTGATAATTCTTTTTGCTATTAAAGTTTGTAACAAAATTCTAATTACTTATTTGTTTTATGATAAATCTTTTTTGCTTTTAATGTTTTGAACAGAATTCTAATTACTTACTTATTTTCTTTTATGATAATTCTTTTTGCTATTAAAGTTTGTAACAAAATTCTAATTACTTATTTATTTTCTTTTATGATAATTCTTTTTGCTTTTAATGTTTTGAACAGAATTATAATTACTTATACATTTTCTTTTATGATAATTCTTTTTGCTATTAAAGTTTGTAACAAAATCTACTTATTTATTTTCTTTTATGATAATTCTTTTTGCTATTAAAGTTTGTAACAAAATTCTAATTACTTATTTATTTTCTTTTATGATAAATCTTTTTGCTTTTAATGTTTTGAACAGAATTCGAATTGCTTATTTATTTTCTTTTATGATAATTCTTTTTGCTATTAAAGTTTGTAACAAAATACTAATTACTTATTTATTTTCTTTTATGACAATTCTTTTTTGCTTTTAATGTTTTGAACAGAATTATAATTACTTATTTATTTTTTTTCTTTTATGATAATTCTTTTTGCTATTAAAGTTTGTAACAAAATGTTATATAATTTTAGTTTCAATAATACTAGAGGTTTATAAAAGCTTTTTAGTTCTTTCCTTCAGTACGAGTTCTAAGGCTGTTACAAAGGCATTTTATTTGGTACAGGTTTTAAGGCGAGCTTTTAGTACCGGTTCGTGGCATGAACCGGTAAAAGAGTTTTTTAGTTGATTCTTTCTGCAGCTGTTTTTGAGTCCCACCTCGCTAAGCGAGAGGCACTTTCATAGCGGTTTTATAAGCCCCGAGTGCAGGAGGCGATGCAGAAGAGGCTCAATGCTAACTCAAGACGTTGCTTAGCTTTAAGCCTTGAGGAATAGGGTAGACTGCACGGAGCTATGTGTAGTGCAGTTTACACTATTCCGAAAGGCTTGAAGCTAATTAACGAGCATTGCGCCTCTTTTTTATTTTTAATGACTTATTACAACTCAGAAATAAAAAAAAATATAGCAGAAAAGAAAAAAACTATATAAAAAACTACTCAGAAATAAATAGAAGAAAAAATAGTTGTGATTAACTTTACTAAAAATGAGCATAGATGCGCTTTATAGAGAAAATTCAACATAAATTCATAATAAATTTCTACTAACTTCAGAGAAATTCAATATGAATTTAGGTCAAATTCCTGTATAAGGGCATCTATTTTCACTTTGAGGAGGGGCTTATAAGCGGGTGTGAGCGCCCTTCGGTTGGCGAGGCGGGACTAAACTCTGACCGCAACGAGGACCAACCCTTTAGTCCCGGTTGATGGCACGAACCGGGACTAATGGGCTGCCTTTGGTCCTGGTTCGTCCCACCAACCAGGACCAATGATGGTGGGCCAGGAGCGAGTCCCATTGGTCGGTTTGTCCCTGGCCAACTGGGATCAAGGTCCAGATTTAACCGGGACCAATGGCCCACGGGTCTGGCCGCCCGGCCCGGGCTCACGAACCGGGTCCAATGCCACCATTGGTCCCAGTTACAGGCTGAATCAGGACTAATGGGCTGACCGGCCTGAACCATTGCCCCTTTTCTACTAGTGCTTTTTCGTCCAGCAGGCACGTCGCCGGTGACGCCAAGGCGTCGATTGGGAGCGGAGAGACTGGAGGTGGCTGGCCATGGAGAGAAGACCTAAAGCTCGATTACCAAGAAGAGCGAAGAAATAATGTTGCCCACATCTGTATTACGCATGAGAGTACGATACACATACAACAGCCAGCGTGCTGGCCTTCCCTACATGCAGGGAAGTGGGAGATCAGGCGCCGGGAGGTTAGCTAGCTACCTAAGGACCCGGCCCTGTAGTTCCAACGGCAACACATCTCATACACACATATACACGTACATCACTGGTCACGTTACGCTCAACATTGTGTCCTTAGTGACAATGTCGTACACAATAATAGTCCCACGTTCTATCCTAATTCTCCTGTTGTTGTCATAGATCTACATTTTACATGAGAGAATTTGTGGTGTTTTGGTCAAGCTTATTAACGATTTGTGGTCTCGTATATTGTTGTCCAGGCACATCGACCTTCTCTTGATGGCGATGAGGACGATAGTTCGAACAACCGTATTGTTGTCTCTTGATCTCTCATTTCGTTCTTTTGTACTCCAAGTCTTCTTCCCTTATAGTACGACAATGAAGCAACATTTCGGCAACCTGCCTACCATAGTACATTCCTCAATCGTAGGTTCTCATTGTTGAGGTGGATGGTTCATGGCGCCCTTTTAAATCTTTGATGTTATTCAAGCTTTTTACATGTTTGTCTTTGCAATTCTTTTAGGGATGTATGGATAAAATTCACGATGCAAGAGGTGGACCTAGCGCTGAGGACTGCAAAAAGACTTTAATGTAACTTCACGTTCTAAAATGACATTTTCTTGTTCCATTTTTTTTGAACTCATATGGTTTGTCTGATTTTAGTTAAGTTGAATCATTTAACTTCTCGCATACTCTACAATCTTCTATTGTCCTACACCTATGATAGACAATTATTTACTCCAGAAACATTTTAAAGATATTTGTTACACCATATGGTTTACAGTTATTTGACAATATATTTAAGCATACTTACTGCACATGAATACTCATCTATAAGCACAATAATAAATCTAAGTCACATAAGCTATTCTATGGAGGGTTGTGATGATGCTCTTTTCATTATTTTTATCGGAACCATCTATGGGAATTCAGTTTAAATGGATATTCAGTTTAAATTGTATACTCTCAAAAACTAATTTGGTTCGAGAATACAATTTAAAGTTAACACAACTGTATTTCCGATGATATATTTTAATTTTGTAAACCAAAGAATGCCGGACCTTCATATTTAGCCGCATGGTTATGTGACTGATTATTCTAACTGTAATAGTTAAATATAAATGTGAGAATAGTACATTGACAGAATAAGTTATAAAGAAGTAAAAATGTAATTAATTTTGCTAAGTGTAATAGCAAAATACATTTTTTAGTATCGTATATTGATAGAATAAGTTATAAATAAGTATAAAATGTGGTAAATTTTGCTAAGTGTAATTAGTAATATTTATATTTTAGATTACATGTTGATAAATTAAGTTACACAAAACTAAGAGATGTAACTGGATTAGCTAAATATAACAGAAAAAAATATCAATGAATATATCATATTGTCATTTAATTTAAATGTGACCACCGCTTTTGCCCCATGCATATATTTTATCCATTCCCTTTTCCCACTACTCTTGTCTTCGGTTGAAATCTAAAGTTGTTGGTTATGCACCTCATGTGGGTATTGCTACCACCGCTGAGGATACAAGAGGTGTCACCATGAGTTAACAGAAAAATAAAAGGAAAATACTATGAATATTTAGGTGAAAATATGAATGAAAAGACCAAAAATACATACGATTTGTTTTATTTGATTATTCTATAGTTGTAAAATATTTATTAAAATATATAGCATAATAGAATGAAAATTCTCATGCATCATTGCATGTTGAGATGGCGTTTTTCTATGTATGGTTGCATGTCGAGCAGGCCTTTTCTCAAGCATGTTTCTTGTCGGTGGCATGCTTGCATGTTGAGAGAAATAGGTCGATGGGTTAGCTATTTAGATATAAATATTTGTATGAGCTATTGTAGGTAAATTCTTCTCATCAAGTTGATCAATGTTTTGGATGGTGTTCCAAACAAAAAGAACATATACCGTTCACGGAATCAGGACAACTCATTGGCGACCCCATCACGTCCGTCCTAGTCCGTTTGGGGTAGAACGGACGAATAGCGCGGCCCAACGCGCGACCCCAAACGGACAAATGTCCGGTTTTCGTCCGTTTTCGATCCATTCCTGACCCAAACTTGCGTCGCGTTTGGGGTGAAACGGACATCGCGCGGACCGGCTGGACGCACGCCCTTGTCCTCCCCGTGACCCGCCTGTCGGGGACACTAGCACTCCATTCGCCTCCAACGCCTCCACCCGCTCTCCCCCGCCTCCACCCGCTCTCTCCTGCCCCACCCCGCCGCCGGCGCCGCCACTATTCTCCAACCGCCTCCTCACTGCTCACCCCCCGCCCGTCCATACCGAACCACGTCTCAAAATGGCCGCCACCAAGCCCGTGCTTTCGTAGGAGGTTTGGCCGTCAGTTGGAGGAGCTTTGGCCATCGCCATCGTAGCCGATGCCAGAGGGGATACGACCGCCGGCGACGGCTATGGACCACGACAACTTTCGTCGGGTGCTCCAAAGCGGCCTGTAGCCGGCCGCCAACCACCCCAGCTGCATCGAGGTGATCATCGCGACCTCTTTGCCAGCACAACCGCAAGGCGTTTGACACTTTGCCCAAAAAGGTATGGATAATGGAGATGAATTTTTCTTCAACCACTTCATTTATTCATCGGACGATTCGTCCTCGGATGACGAAGATCTTGTGGTGGCTGCAATCGGTCATTCCGACCACATTGAGCGGAGCTTCCTCGATGCTGGGGTCAGTCTTTGGCCGTGCTCCCAACCCGAACTGTGAGAGAGAGAGAGGCCACGGCCTGCTCTATGCCGATTACTTTGCGAATACCCGCTCTTCAAACCGGATAAATCCCGTCGCCGTTTTACGTATTTCAAGGCATTTGTTCAATCATATCCGAGAGGGAGTGATTGCTCATGATCCATACTTGAGTGCAAAATGGATGCCCTTGGCAAGCTTGGATTCTCCTCCTACCAGAAATGCACCGGGGCCATCCGCATGCTTGCATATGGAATTCCAGGCGATCTGGTGGATGAGTACGGGTGCATGAGTGATTTGACATGTCTGCTGTCACTATACAACTTCTGCAAGGCCATGGTGGCAGTGTTTGGCCACGAGTACGGAGGCAGCCAAATGCCGCTCATACGTAAAGGTTGTTGGTGATCAATGCCGCTTAGAGGCTTTCGAGCATGCTTTGCAACATAGATTGTATGCACTGGGAGTGGAAGAACTGCCCATTTGCTTGGCAGGGCCAGTACAAGGGGAATGTTAAAGCGTGCACTGTCATATTAGAAGCGGTGGCTTCGCAAGATCTTTGGATATGGCATGCTTTCTTCGGCATGGCAGGTTCTCACAATGATATCAACGTGCTGCAACGTTCTCCAATCTTCGCAAGGCTTGCAGAAGGCCACTCCCCTCCTGTCAACTTTGAGATCAATGGCCACCATTACAACAAGGGATACTACCTAGTTGATGGTATATATCTTTAGTGGTCAACTTTTGTGAAGACAATCTGGAACCCCTAAGGTGAGAAGAGACAGAGATTTGCCCAAATGCAAGAGGCGCTAGAAAGGATGTGGAACGTGCTTTTGGTGTGCTTCAATCCCGACGGGGTATCATTTGAAACCCTGCACTGACATGGGATGAAGGGAAGCTTTGGGAGGTGATGACTACTTGTGTGATCATGCATAACATGATCGTCGAGGACGAGCGTGATAACAACATCTTCGACCAAGTATTTGATTTTCAAGGTGAAAATGTTGAGCCCCTGCACCAAGAACCGGCCACGTTTGAACAGTTTGCCCAATTTCATTGTGAAATGCGTGATTGGCACACTCAGTTGGATCTTAAACATGACTTGGTTGAGTACATGTGGAATCACATTGGCAATTAATGGATGTATTGGTTCATTATGTTCATTCAAGACAATTTCGATTTGGTTGCAAAATCTATTTTATTGGAGACAATTTCGATTGGGTTGTAAAACTATTTTTATTTGAGACAATTAATATTTGGACGTGCAAACTAGTTTTGAACATTGAAATATGAATATGGGCATGCTGGTTGTGGCGGACAAGATGGGGCCAAAGGACGTGTCCGCGCGTTGGGCGCACGACCACCGTATCCCAAGAAAGGCCCGGACACGATCCCATTGTCCTACACAAACGAACAGAATCCGGGCTAAACCGATGTCCGCTTGGGGTTGTGCGCTGGAGTAGGCCTCAGGGTCTGTTTATGAGCTCGAGCAACCTATCCAATTTAAAATAAATGGACAAAGCAAAGATGAAATGGCCCAGCAGAAAATTACAACCTATAGAAGATAAAGGTGTAAAACCGAACACACGTTACCCTACTCCTACATGCACTTGTTTCATCAATCTAGCTCAGTTTGTGCGACTAGCACTACAATGCTAGCACACATTCTTCAGTTGCAATCAACTGAGGTAGATGTGTACTAGCTTCTTGCTACTACTACAGTGTGTAGCGCTTGTTGCGCTCCCAGTGTTGGAATTTGCACTATGCATTATGCTTTTGCTTAGTGAGAAATCAAGATGATGCAATATAGTTAAGATAAGTATTTTCCTCAGTTAAAAACCAAGGTTATCAAGTAGGAGAATCACACAAAGCCTTGTGAACAACACCTGCACACACAAAAGCAAATACTTGCACCCAACGCAAACAAGGGGTTGTCAATCCCCTCGAAGTTACTTACAAGAATTAAGTCTCGTGGTGGTAGGTAAATAAATAAATTGCAAAAAAATAAAAGAAATAAAATTGCAGCAAGGTATTTTGTATTTTTATATATGATAGAAGTAGACCTGGGGTCCATAGTTTTCACTAGAGGCTTCTCTCTCGAGCACATAACATATGGTGGGTGAACAAATTACTGTTGGGCACTTGATAGAAGCGCATGGTTATGAAGATATTCAAGAAAATGATCATGTATATAGGCATCACGTCCGAGAGCAATAGACCGACTCCTGCCTGCATCTACTACTATTACCCCATCCATCGACCGCTATCCAGGATGCATCTAGGGTATTAAGTATAAAACGAAGTAACACCTTACGCAAGATGACATGATATACATAAAGTAAATCCAATCAATATGAATAAAACCCGTAATTTTACATTTAATGGAAACAATACAAATATGTGTCTTGTCCCTTTCGGTCACTGGTATATAGAGCACCGCAAGATTGAGCCCATCACAAAGCACCTCTCCGATTGCAAGATAAATCACTCTAGTTGGACAAACCAAACAGATAGATCAGAGAGAAATATAAAGCTATAATGATCATGCATAATAAAGTTCGAAAAAGACTCAATTAATATTCATGAAAAATTTGATCATAAACTCATAATTCATCGGATCAATTGCTCAAAAAAATAGTTCATCGGATCCCAACAAACACACTGCAAAAGAAGACTGCCTCGAATAGAACTCCAAGAACATCAAGGAGAACATCGTATTGAAGATCGGAGAGAGAGAGAGAGAGAGAGAGAGAGAGAGAGAGAGAGAGAGAGAGAGAGGGAGAGAGAGAGAGAGGGAGGGAGAGAGAGAGCAAGCCATCTAGCTACTAGATATGGACCCGTACGTCTGTGGTGAACTAGTCACGCATCACTGGAAGGGCAGCAAGGATGATGTACAAGCCCTCCGTGCTCGATTACCCCTCCGTGAGTACCAAAAATGCCTCCAAACGAGATCGCGGAAGAATAGAAGCTCGCGGTGGCGGAAAAAATGTTTCGGATGGCTCTCTGGTATATTTGGAATATTTGGGAACTTATAGAGGTGGAATTAGGTCAAGACACTAGTACAAAAGAGGGCTTTGGTCCACCCCGGGTTAGCCCATTAGTCCCGGTTCAGTCTAGAACCGGGACTAATGGGGGCATTAGTCCCGGTTCAGCGCTCAGGGGCCACGTGGGCCATTTGTCCCGGTTAAATGCGGACCTTTTAGTCCCGGTTGGTGCCCCGAACCGGGACAAAAGGGTGCGATGCCCAATAGTACCGGTTCGTGGCCCCAACCGGCACAAAAGGGTTGACCTTTAGTGCCGGTTCGAGCCCCCAACCCGTACTAATGGGGTTTGAGGCCGTAGTACCGGTTCATGGCACGAACCGGGACTAAAGGTCCCATTTTCAAACTCCCACCCCCCCGGTGGATCGCCTTCTCAGTTTTAAAAAAAATAAAAGAAAATGATGAAAATGTCAAAAAAATAAAAAAAAATAAGTTTCCCATGTGATATGTGGTCTAGTTGTTGGGAAAATTTGCAAATGTGAATTTCGACTTTATTTGCAAAATCTCTCTAGAATTTAGTAAAATGAGCATAACTTTTGCATACTGACTCGGATGAAAAAGTTTTTTATATGAAAAATCATCTACTCGAAAAGTGGATCTACTATCTTCCCATGTAAACTTAACAAATTCTGGAATTCTAAAACCACGAGGATATGGCGTTGAGTCGAAGTAATCAGGGTATGGTTTTTGATACGCACGTGCTTTACCCTTAGGTTCTAAACCAAATTCTCTTAGTATACTAGCAAGCTTATCCTTAAAACTATCATTCGGCTGTAGAGAACTGGTTTGTGGAGCAGATGAAACGCTAGCACGTGATGGAAACTCCAGCAAAGAAATTTGAGCTTGTGATGCTTGCGATGGAGACCCATTAAAATATGAATTGGGTACCGACAGTCAGCAGCAGTGGTGTATTATATGCTACAGTTTGATAAAAAGGTTGCTGTAAACTAGATTTAGAACTAGCACTTCGCTTATTGTTGTTGTGATTGTGTGGAACCGAAGTTGAGACAATATGAGCAGCTACACTAGGCATAAAATTATTGGCGAACTGCTCACATAGTTCCCGCCACCTTGATCACTATTTAAAGGAACATAGGGCTGCACAACGTTATTAGCCGATGCTCTAGTTGTATGAATATTACTAGGAAAGTTAATGAAGCCACTATTCTCCATCTGCCTTTTCTTAGAATACCCATCGTCGATTTGCAGCACTAACGAAAGAACATGACTAGGTAAATTATTTTCAATATCTTTATGAAGCTGCTCCTTAAATTCTTCAATTCTATTAGCTACTGATTGATTAATTGCGTGTGTTGTAGTTTTCTCATCAGAATTGTACTTACTAGATACACACACATCAATTAGATGACAAATTTCTTGAGTTGACTTTTTTACCTTGGTGTTTGTCAAATCGGAAGGGTTCGGCACATGTACCTTCTTGACGATGCCGATCCTTGTCTTGCGGTATCCAGCCAACTTTAGTCGCCCAGCCATCTCTTTCTCAACCTCTTGTTCAAGCTCGCACCGATCATCCTCCGACAGATCATCAGGAAGTAGCGACAGAAAGTAGACGTACGTGACAAAGTAATGTTTGTATTGATAGATTGATTGTTCTTTTCTCAATTGGCCATGGCGTTATATTTATATTGGCACGCTGGACTTGGCGTATACAAAAAGAATTCCAGAGCTAAACCGACTAGAATGTGGCCATCTTAATTGGATTACCATGTATAGCATGATTACCATATATATCACTTTACAATCTTTAATCGGCCAGCTAACATGCATAATGTGTAATAACAGCCATAATGCAATAAATATTGATATAAAAACATGATGCAAAATGGACGTATCAGCGTGGTGCCGAGCAAGGAAAAGGTTGATGTAGTTCCTCCACCGGGCGAAGTTGGAGCCATCGACAGACATCTTGAAGTCAACGATGTGTGTGATGCTAGCCGGGAGACCAGCGGTAGGCGCCGCAATGCCGGGCACAGAGAGAGGGCTCGGTGGTGGGGGTGGGTTGGGCGGGATAGGTGCTAGGGGCAAACCACATGAGGAGGAAGATGAGTTAGGAGTGAGGGAGGCGCGAGGGCACCCATCAGCAGTGGCAGCGAGCTCCACTAGTAGAAAAGGGGGCATT
The DNA here is from genome assembly GCA_021605145.1 of Aegilops bicornis. Lineage (NCBI taxonomy): Eukaryota > Viridiplantae > Streptophyta > Magnoliopsida > Poales > Poaceae > Aegilops > Aegilops bicornis. The sequence continues at coordinate 709,007 of JAHIAL010000085.1, read as the reverse complement.
TGTCCCGGTTCGTAAGGGCCTTTAGTCCCGGTTCTTGAACCGGGACTAAAGGGTCGTTACTAATGCCTCCACCCTTTTTTCTCGGTTCTAACACGAACCGGGACTGAAGGCCCTCCACGTGGCCACTGCGAGCAGCCCATGCAAGGGGGCCTTTGGTCCCGGTTGGTGACATGAACCGGGACCAAAAGGCTTCCACGTGTCAGCAGCTGAGGTTTTCCTTTTTTCTAAAAAAAAGTGGCTGGTTTAGGGCTTTTGGGGGTTAATTTTAGGTTGTTATTAGCTAGCTAATAGAGAGAAGTGTCCTCTCTTATATCTTCGTCCTTGGTTTACCAACGCTAGCTCTTGCTATGTTCATTTCACCCTGATATATAATAACTCATGCATGCTCGCATCATACATCATGCTGCTATGTTCATATATAATAACAAGTCCTACTAATCATGCATCATCATACAACTTCTACTCGTTATTAATAACAAGTGATACGATCATCATCCTCATAGTCATCGAACCCAACCCTACATAATTGTTCTTAGCACATGATCATCGATGTCGGTAGGACCTAAACACCCTTAAGGTAAAATAGCATAAAACAATATAGACCCTGACTCTCCATTATGAAGAATGGAGATCATCCTATCTCCAATTCTTGCGCTTCGCCTCCTTTTGCTTGCAAGAAGCTCCTTACGACTGTCCATACATTTTTTCCATTCTTTGATTGTCATGTCTCCACTTCTTTTAGAAATCCGGTATGGACAATTGAGATTCGTAGGATGACCTGGTTGTATGTTCAAAACATCAAGGCGACTGTGCGTATACATCAGATGAGGCACACAATCATTCGGGATTATCCGTTGAAAAACATAGTATAACTTCGTAGTTAGCAATGATGTACTAGTTTTAGAAGTATTTAAAAAGATGCAGGGATGTCGTAATAGTAAAAAATCTTACCAGGGTATCTCCATGGTAGTTACCGTAGTTCAACATGTGCACTAGTGGCACGTATTGACCATAATGTTGAGGAGTTCGATTGTAGACATTGTAATTCTCAAGATCAGTACAAAATGCGATCAGATGATTTTTCTCCTTATAAGTTAATTCGAGCCATCGGTGTAGTGGGTTTTGTCTACCATTTTCCGCAGAGACATTCTTTGAAGAATGAAAATAAGCTGTCAATAGAAACAAGCTGTCAACTATTTTGAATAAACAATATAAATTACTTAATAACTATGTTAAGCTCACATGGGGAAGAATTGGAGGTGTATCCACAAGGACCCAAATGCCCATATTGTCTTGCTGGATTGTAGGATCACCAAGATCCATGGTGACAAGCATACCCTCATCAAAACCATACATCTTGCAAAGTGCTTCCCAATTTTTGCAACCAAAATGGGTTACACTCTCAGCATTGTACAACTTTACTTGAAAATCCACACCATGATGGGTCCTTAGGAGAATTTTTTTGGTTTCCATACTTTCATGGTCTTCAAAACCCATCCTCTCCAAGACATAGCGTCTTGCATAGCATGGGATAAGCTAGTCGAATTGGAAAAGATGAAAATACACGTTAAAATAGTTGAAGTCGTGCTTAATTACGAAAAAACTATTGTCGTCGTTGTGTACCGTATGAACATCGAAGGTCTCCTCAAGCTTAATGCTGAAGCGTCGATCTTCGTCCAGCTCAATGAACACATCGCACATACCTTTACCTCGGTCGTCGTGGCACCGGTCGCACTCCCAGACGGTTTTCGTCCAAAGTACGACATTTCTGGCCTAAGTTCATAATTCAAATATTAAATATATGTACTAAAAAACCTAAATTAGATCATTATTATTAATCACGGGTTGACTATCGGTGATGGTACGTAGCTCCTCCTTTCATTCCCGAGTGCATTATTACAACAAATTGTCTAGCACACGGGAACGAAGGAGAAGCTACCCCCACGACGGCGTGGATGATGGAGGGGGCTCCTAGATTTCTGCATAGAGTGCTCTTCAATTTTAGCATTCAAAGTAGGAGTACTTTTCCAATATGAGCATTCAATAAGCAAAATGAAATCATAAATTAAAGTAGTATTTAAATTATCATGCATTCAATTATTACCAAAAGTACATCATCTCTTATGTCAGTACATAGTCGAATACTCCTCGAATACTATCATACATATAGCATCTCTAATTAATACAGCTAGAACCGTAGCGCCCGGCCAGGTATCGTCGCGGGCGGCGGACACCCAAAGATAAGGAGCGATCACAGGATCATAGCTCCAGTGAGATCCTCGAAGAACCTGCCGGTATTGTCGAACCTGCCTCTAACACAACCATGTAGCGACGGACGTGCTCGTCCTCCCCGGCTGACACGGTGACGTACCACCTCCACGGTGTCCGGAAGCCTCGGCACTGCCAAATCGGCCCACGCGACCGCCACCAAACAAGGGTCAGGTGAACAACAGGCTGCCTCCTCACCAACCCACGCCCCTGTAAGGTAGCACGTCCCAATACCAGCCTCGTGAGCCCAGGTCGAACATGGCCTTGATCACAGGCCTCCACCGGCCGAAAGTCGGCCCATAGCGAGGATGCGGATAGGCATCGTCGACGTCGATCACGGGAACTACTTCTATATATAGTTAAATAAAAGTAGTTTTATTAATTAAATCAACTAGTTCAACTACTAAGCACTTACTATAAATAAATAAACTAGTACTTATTAAAATAAACTACTTCTATATATAGTAAAATAAATTGGTTTATTAAATCAACTAGCTAGTTCAACTATATATGAAGCACTTACTATAAATAAAATAAAGTACTACTTACTAAAAATAAACTAGTTTAACTATAGTTCTATTATTTTTCTAACTAATTTTCCTATACATACACAATAAATTGACAAAGAAAATACTATGAACAAAAAAATCATTAAAATTCTATGAATAAAATTACAACAGAAAAAAATCATAAAAATTCTATGAACAGAAAAAAATCATAAAAATTTGACATCTAAATTACTTACACAATATGAAAAAAAATTGACATCTAAATTACAACAGAAAAAAATTATAAAAATTTGACATCTATATTACAACAGAAAAATCATAAAAAATTTAACACAATATGAGAAAATTAATTACACAATATAAAAAATCTAATAGAAAAATCTATGAACTGCACATCTAAATTACTACACATCTAACAAAAAAATCATTGAACAACAAAAAATCTATAAAAATCTAAAAAATCAAACTCAATTAACTACTACTAAGATCAAATTAAATCTACAAAAATCTAACAAAAAATCTAACTCACGGCGACGGTGTCGAGGGGCTGACAGTGTCATGGACGGCGACGGTGACGCTGGGTGCGGGCGGCGAGGCGGCGCGGGCGGCGCGGCGACGGGCAGGGCGGGCGGGCAGGCGGGTGGGGCGGCACGGGCTGACGGGCAGGCGGGCGCGGGCGACGGCAAGGGCGGGCGGCGACGGCGACGGCGAGCCGAGCAGACGGGCAACTGGCGGCGTCAAGGCGGGAAGAACGAATCTGAACGAAATTTTGGCGAGTGCGGATATATAGGAAGATCATTGGTCGATTCGTGAGACACACCGGGACTAATGCGACCTTTAGTCCCGGTTGGTGGCACCAACCGGGACCAAAGGCCTCTTTTCAGCAGCCCAAAGGGCGGGAAGCAGAGACCTTTGGTCCCGGTTGGTGCCTCAAACCGGGATAAAAGAGAGGCATTGGTCCCGGTTGTTGCCACCAACCGGTACCAATGCACCCCATTAGTCCCGGTTCGAGCCGAATCGGGTCTAAAGGCCTTCTTGGCTTGCACGTGCGATGGGATGTTTAGTCCCACCTGGCTAGCTGAGGAGCGGCCGCACCTGTATATAAGTGCAACTCTGCCCGCCCATTTGAACTCCTCACTATTTCCGGCCTAGTGGCCTAAACTTGTGTCTGCACTGTGGGCCCTCTTGGGAAGTCTGCGGGCTGAATCCTGGCCCAATAAGGTTTGTAGTCGTATTCAGGCCATGGTGGCCCAGTAGGTGGCAATTTTTTTATTTTTCCCTTTTTTTTGTTTTCTTTTTTGCTTTATTTATTTTATGATAATTCTTTTTGCTATTAAAGTTTGTAACAAAATTCTAATTAATTATTTATTTTCTTTTATGATAATTCTTTTTTGCTTTTAATGTTTTGAAGAGAATTCTAATTACTTATTTATTTTCTTTTATGATAATTCTTTTTTGCTATTAAAGTTTGTAACAAAATTCTAATTACTTATTTATTTTCTTTTTGATAATTCTTTTTGCTATTAAAGTTTGTAACAAAATTCTAATTACTTATTTTTGTTATGATAAATCTTTTTGCTTTTAATGTTTTGAACAAAATGCTAATTACTTACTTATTTTCTTTTATGATAATTCTTTTTGCTATTAAAGTTTGTAACAAAATTCTAATTACTTATTTATTTTCTTTTGTGATAATTCTTTTTGCTTTTAATGTTTTGACCAGAATTATAATTACTTATATATTTTCTTTTATGATAATTCTTTTTGCTATTAAAGTTTGTAACAAAATCTACTTATTTATTTTCTTTTATGATAATTCTTTTAGCTATTAAAGTTTGTCACAAAATTCTAATTACTTATTTATTTTCTTTTATGATAAATCTTTTTGCTTTTAATGTTTTGAACAGAATTCTAATTAGTTATTAATTTTCTTTTATGATGATTCTTTTTGCTATTAAAGTTTGTAACAAAATCCTAATTACTTATTTTTTTATGATAATTCTTTTTTGCTTTTAATGTTTTGAACAGAATTATAATTACTTATTTATTTATTTTCTTTTATGATAATTCTTTTTGCTATTAAAGTTTGTCACAAAATTTTATATAATTTTAGTTTCAATAATACTAGAGGTTTATAAAAGCTTTTTAGTTCTTTCCTTCAGTACGAGTTCTAAGCCTGTTACAAAGGCATTTTATTTGGTACAGGTTTTAAGGCGACCTTTTAGTACCGGTTCGTGGCATGAACCGGTAAAAGAGTTTTTAGTTGATTCTTTCTGCAGCTGTTTTTGAGTCCCACCTCGCTAAGCGAGAGGCACTTTCATAGCGGTTTATAAGCCAGAAAAGAGAGCGATGCGAAGAGGCTCAATGCTAACACAAGACGTTGCTTAGCTTTAAGCCTTGAGGAATAGGGTAGACTGCACGGAGCTATCTGCAGTGCAGTTTACACTATTCCGAAAGGCTTGAAGCTAATTAACGAGCATTGCGCCTCTTTTTATTTTTAATGACTTGTTACAACTCAGAAATAAATAGAAAAAAAATATAGCAGAAAAGGAAAAAAACTATATAAAAAACTACTCAGAAATAAATAGAAAAAAAATAGTTGTGATTAACTTTACTAAAAAAATGAGCATAGATGCGCTTATAGAGAAAATTCAACATAAATTCATAATAAATTTCTACTAACTTCAGAGAAATTCAATATGAATTTAGGTCAAATTCCCTGTATAAGGGCATCTATTTTCACTTTGAGGGAGGGGCTTATAAACGGGTGTGAGCGCCCTTCGGTTGGCGAGGTGGGACTAAACTCTGACCGCAACGAGGACCAACCCTTTAGTCCCGGTTGATGGCACGAACCGGGACTAATGGGCTGCCTTTGGTCCCGGTTCGTCCCACCAACCGGGACCAATGGTGGTGGGCCAGGAGCGAGGCCCATTGGTCCCGGTTTGTTCCACCAACTGGGATCAAAAGGTCCAGACGAACCGGGACCAATGGCCCACGTGGCCCGGCCGGCCCCCGGGGCTCACGAACCGGGTCCAATGCCACCATTGGTCACGGTTCTGGACTGAACCGGGACTAATGGGCTGACCCGGCCTGGACCATTGCCCCCTTTTCTACTAGTGCTTTTCGGCCAACGGGCCGTCGCTGGTGACGCCGGCGTCAGTTGGGAGCGGGAGAGACTGGAGGTGGCTGGCCATGGAGAGAAGACCTAAAGCTCTGATTACCAAGAAGAGCGAAGAAATAATGTTGCCCACACTGTATTACGCATGAGAGTACGATACACATACAACAGCCAGCGTGCTGGCCTTCCCTACATGCAGGGAAGTGGGAGATCAGGCGCCCGGAGGTTAGCTAGCTACATAAGGACCCGGCCCTGTAGTTACAACGGCAACACATCTCATACACACATATACACGTACATCACTGGTCACGTTACGCTCAACATTGTGTCCTTAGTGACAATGTCGTACACAACAATAGTCCCACGTTCTATCCTAATTCTCCTGTTGTTGTCATAGATCTACATTTTACATGAGAGAATTTGTGGTGTTTTGGTCAAGCTTATTAACGATTTGTGGTCTCGTATATTGTTGTCCAGGCACATCGACCTTCTCTTGATGGCGATGAGGACGATAGTTCGACAACCGTATTGTTGTCTCTTGATCTCTCATTTCGTTCTTTTGTACTCCAAGTCTTCTTCCCTTATAGTACGACAATGAAGCAACATTTCGGCAACCTGCCTACCATAGTACATTCCTCAATCGTGAGGTTCTCATTGTTGAGGTGGATGGTTCATGGCGCCTTTTTAAATCTTTGATGTTATTCAAGCTTTTTACATGTTTGTCTTTGCAATTCTTTTTAGGGATGTATGGATAAAATTCACGATGCAAGAGGTGGACCTAGCGCTGAGGACTGCAAAAAGACTTTAATGTAACTTCACGTTCTAAAATGACATTTTCTTGTTCCATTTTTTTTGAACTCATATGGTTTGTCTGATTTAACTTCTCGCATACTCTACAATCTTCTATATTCCTACACCTATGATAGACAATTATTTACTCCAGAAACATTTTAAAGATATTTGTTACATCATATGGTTTACAGTTATTTGACAATATATTTAAGCATACTTACTGCACATGAATACTCATCTATAAGCACAATAATAAATCTAAGTCACATAAGCTATTCTATGGAGGATTGTGATGATGCTCTTTCATTATTTTTATCGGAACCATCTATGGAATTCAGTTTAAATGGATATTCAGTTTAAATTGTATACTCTCAAAAACTAATTTGGTTCGAGAATACAATTTAAAGTTAACACAACTGTATTTCCGATGATATATTTTAATTTTGTAAACCAAAGAATGCCGGACCTTCATATTTAGCCGCATGCTTATGTGACTGATTATTCTAACTGTAATAGTTAAATATAAATGTGAGAATAGTACATTGACAGAATAAGCTATAAAGAAGTAAAAAATGTAATTAATTTTGCTAAGTGTAATAGCAAAATACATTTTTTAGTATCGTATATTGATAGAATAAGTTATAAATAAGTATAAAATGTGGTAAATTTTGCTAAGTGTAATTAGTAATATTTATATTTTAGATTACATGTTGATAAATTAAGTTACACAAAACTAAGAGATGTAACTGGATTAGCTAAATATAATAGAAAAAATATCAATGAATATATCATATTGTCATTTAATTTAAATGTGACCACCGCTTTTGCCCCATGCATATATTTTTATCCATTCCCTTTTTCCCACTACTCTTGTCTTCGGTTGAAATCTAAAGTTGTTGGTTATGCACCTCATGTGGGTATTGCTACCACCGCTGAGGATACAAGAGGTGTCACCATGAGTTAACAGAAAAATAAAAGGAAAATACTATGAATATTTAGGTGAAAATATGAATAAAAAGACTAAAAATACATACGATTTGTTTTATTTGATTATTCTATAGTTGTAAAATATTTATTAAAATATATAGCATAATAGAATGAAAATTCTCATGCATCATTGCATGTTGAGATGGCCTTTTTCTATGTATGGTTGCATGTCGAAGCAGGCCTTTTCTCAAGCATGTTTCTTGTCGAGGTGGCATGCTTGCATGTTGAGAGAAATAGGTCAGTGGGTTAGCTATTTAGATATAAATATTTGTATGAGCTATTGTAGGTAAATTCTTCTCATCAAGTTGATCAATGTTTTGGATGGTGTTCCAAACAAAAAGAACATATACCATTACGGAATCAGGACAACTCCAGCGGGCGACCCCATCACGTCCGTCCTAGTACGTTTGGGGTAGAACGGACGAATAGCGTGGCCCAACGCGTGGCCCCAAACTGACAAATGTCTGGTTTTCGTCCGTTTGCGACCAATTCCTGGCCCAAACTTGCGCCGCGTTTGGGGTGAAACGGACATTGCACGGACGGGCTGGACGCAGGCCCTTGTCCTCTCCGTGGCCCGCTTGTCAGGGACACTAGCACTCCATTCGCCTCCAACGCCTCCACCCGCTCTCCCCCGCCTCCACCCGCTCTCCCCTGCCCCACCCCGCCGCCGGCTCCGCCACTATTCTCCAGCCGCCTCCTCACTGCTCAGCCCCCGCCCGTCCATACCGAACCACGTCTCAATATGGCCGCCACCAAGCCCGATGCTTCGTAGGAGTTTTGGCCGTCGGTTGGAGGAGCTTTGGCCATCGCCATCGTGGCCGATGCCAGGAGGATACGATCACGGCGGCGGCTATGGACCACGACAACTTTCGTCGGGTGCTCCAAAGCGGCCTGTAGCCGGCCGCCAACCACCCCAGCTGCATCGAGGTGATCATCGCGACCTCTTTGCCAGCACAACCGCAAGGCGTTTGACACTTTGCCCAAAAAGGTATGGATAATGGAGATGAATTTTTCTTCAACCACTTCATTTATTCATCGGACGATTCGTCCTGGGATGACGAAGATCTTGTGGTGGCTGCACTGGTCATTCACGACCACATTGAACGGGAGCTTCCTGCAGTGGGTCGGGCCTTTTGGCCGTGCTCCCAACCCGAACTGCAACAGAGAGAGAGGCCACGGCCTGCTCTATGCCGATTACTTTGCAAATGCCCCGCTCTTCAAACCGGATAAATCCCGTCGCCGTTTTCGTATGTCAAGGCATTTGTTCAATCATATCCGAGAGGGAGTGATTGCTCATGATCCATACTTCGAGTGCAAAATGGATGCCCTTGGTAAGCTTGGATTCTCCTCCTACCAGAAATGCACCGGGGCCATCCGCATGCTTGCATATGGAATTCCAGGCGATCTGGTGGATGAGTACGGGTGCATGAGTGATTTGACATGTCTGCTGTCACTATACAACTTCTGCAAGGCCGTGGTGGCAGTGTTTGGCCCTGAGTACGGAGGCAGCCAAATGCCGCTCATACAGAAAGGTTGTTGGTGATCAATGCCGCTAGAGGCTTTCCAGGCATGCTTTGCAACATAGATTGTATGCACTGGGAGTGGAAGAACTGTCCATTTGCTTGGCAGGGCCAGTACAAGGGGAATGTTAAAGCGTGCACTATCATATTAGAAGTGGTGGCTTCGCAAGATCTTTGGATATGGCATGCTTTCTTCGGCATGGCAGGTTCTCACAATGATATCAACGTGCTGCAACGTTCTCCAATCTTCGCAAGGCTTGCAGAAGGCCACTCCCCTCCTGTCAACTTTGAGATCAATGGCCACCATTACAACAAGGATACTACCTAGTTGATGGTATATATCTTTAGTGGTCAACTTTTGTGAAGACAATCTGGAACCCCTAAGGTGAGAAGAGACAGAGATTTGCCCAAATGCAAGAGAGCGCTAGAAAGGATGTGGAACGTGCTTTTGGTGTGCTTCAATCCCGACGGGGTATCATTCGAAACCCTGCACTGACATGGGATGAAGGGAAGCTTCGGGAGGTGATGACTACTTGTGTGATCATGCATAACATGATCGTCGAGGACGAGCGTGATAACAACATCTTCGACCAAGTATTTGATTTTCAAGGTGAAAATGTTGAGCCCCTGCACCAAGAACCGGCCACGTTTGAACAGTTTGCCCAATTTCATTGTGAAATGCGTGATTGGCACACTCAGTTGGATCTTAAACATGACTTGGTTGAGTACATGTGGAATCACATTGGCAACCAATGGATGTATTGGTTCATTATGTTCATTCAAGACAATTTCGATTTGGTTGCAAATCTATTTTATTGGAGACAATTTCGATTGGGTTGTAAAACTATTTTTATTTGAGCCAATTAATATTTGGACGTGCAAACTAGTTTTGAACATTGAAATATGAATATGGGCATGCTGGTTGTGGTGGACAAGATGGGGCCAAAGGACGTGTCCGCGCATTGGGCACACGACCACTGTATCCCAAGAAAGGCCCGGACACGATCCCATTGTCCTACACAAACGAACAGAATCCGGGCTAAACGGACGTCCGTTTGGGGTTGTGCGCTGGAGTAGGCCTCAGGGTCTGTTTATGAGGTCGAGCAACCTATCCAATTTAAAATAAATGGACAAAGCAAAGATGAAATGGCCCAGCAGAAAATTACAACCTATAGAAGATAAAGGTGTAAAACCGAACACACGTGACCCTACTCCTACATGCACTTGTTTCATCAATCTAGCTCAGTTTGTGCGACTAGCACTACAATGCTACCACACATTCTTCAGTTACAATCAACTGAGGTAGATGTGTACTAGCTTCTTGCGACTACTACAGTGTGTAGCGCTTGTTGCGCTCCCAGTGTTGGAATTTGCACTATGCATTATGCTTTTGCTCAGTGAGAAATCAAGATGATGCAATATAGTTGAGATAAGTACTTTCCTCAGTTAAAAACCAAGGTTATCAAGTAGGAGAATCACACAAAGCCTTGTGAACAACACCTGCACACACAAAAGCAAATACTTGCACCCAACGCAAACAAGGGGTTGTCAATCCCCTCGACGGTTACTTACAAGAATTAAGTCTCGTGGTGGTAGGTAAATAAATAAATTGCAAAAAAAATAAAAGAAATAAAATTGCAGCAAGGTATTTTTGTATTTTTATATATGATAGAAGTAGACCTGGGGTCCATAGTTTTCACTAGAGGCTTCTCTCTCGAGCACATAACATATGGTGGGTGAACAAATTACTGTTGGGCACTTGATAGAAGCGCATGGTTATGAAGATATTCAAGAAAATGATCATGTATATAGGCATCATGTCCGAGAGCAATAGACCGACTCCTGCCTGCATCTACTACTATTACCCCATCCATCGACCGCTATCCAGGATGCATCTAGGGTATTAAGTATAAAACGAAGTAACGCCTTACGCAAGATGACATGATATACATAAAGTAAATCCAATCAATATGAATAAACCCCGTCATTTTACATTTAATGGAAACAATACAAATATGTGTCTTGTCCCTTTCGGTCACTGGTATATAGAGCACCGCAAGATTGAGCCCATCACAAAGCACCTCTCCCATTGCAAGATAAATCACTCTAGTTGGACAAACCAAACAGATAGATCGGAGAGAAATATAAAGCTATAATGATCATGCATAATAAAGTTCGAAAAAGACTCAATTAATATTCATGAAAAATTTGATCATAAACTCATAATTCATCGGATCAATTGCTCAAAAAAATAGTTCATCGGATCAATTTGCAAATGTGAATTTCGACTTTATTTGCAAAATCTCTCTAGAATTTAGTAAAATGAGCATAACTTTTGCATACTGACTCGGATGAAAAAGTTTTTTATATGAAAAATCATCTACTCGAAAGTTACATCCAAATTTAACAGGGGAACCTTGTTAAACATTTTCAAAATCCTCAAAACCTAACAGAAAAAAGTTACGGGGCTTTTAAGATCTAGAGTGGAAAAATCGAAAAAATTTCAAGCCGTGGTCAAACAATGGTCAAACTAATTATTCTAGAATATTAGTGTTACTAAATAATTATTTCAGTTATTTTGAATTTTGGTCAAATCTGGTCAAACTGTGGTCAAACTATGGTCAAACTATGGTCCAACTATGGTCAAACAATGGTCACAGTAATTATTCGAAATAACTATTGTTTTTTAAATAATTATTGTTTTTTAAAATAATAGTTTCAAACTCAAGCAGTGAAGTGTGTCACTTCATGCTCAAGCAGAATTCCTGAGGGTTAATAGGATTGACATCATACTATTGTCAGGAAAACAACAAGTGCAGACTTGGAAACGAGGGAGAATAGAACTGGAAGTTAAGCATGCTCAGGCTGGGGAGTGGGTGGATGGGTGACCGTTCGGGAAGTTAGATGATTAGGAATGATGAGGGGTGATTAGAGATTAGAGGATAAATTGGGCAGTGATGAGGGGTGGTCATTAGAGATTAGAGGTTAAAATAATTCAGAAATTTGAAAATAAAAAAAATTCAAAAAAAATTTCAAAAAAAAATTCCAAAAAAAAAATTCAAATAAAAAGATCATAAAATTTCCTTTAGTCCCGGTTGGTGTTACCAACCGGGACTAAAGGTGGAGCTCCACGTGGTCATTGCCTTTAGTCCCGGTTCGATTGAACCGGACTAAAGGGTGGAGGCATTAGTACCGACTCCTTTAGTCTCCTGCTCATGAACCGGGACTAAAACCCTCACTCAATCGGGACAATAGGCCCTTTTTCTACTAGTGAGAGGTGCCACGAGGGGCCCACAAGCCCGGGGAGTGGCCCCTGGGGCGTGCCTACACTAGTAGAAAAAGGTCCTAATGTGAAGCACACTAGTCCCGGTTTGTAATAGAACCGTCACTAATGTGACCATTAGTGCCGGTTCCAATGGCTAGGGGGGTGGAGGTCATTAGTACCGGTTCGTGGCGAACCTTTAGCACCGATTCGTGCCACGAACCGGTAATAAAGATAGTGGTGGCAGGATCTTGTCGATCGGGGCCCTCCGCACCTTTTTAGTACCGGTTCTTGCCACGAACCGGTACTATAGGTCATCCTGCATATAAACCCTTCGTCCAGCTCGCTCTGTTCTTCCCCCTTTCCCCTCTCCTCCTGTCTATTCTTCCTCTCTTCCCCTCGAGCTCATCACACATTTTACCCAAATTTTGTCAAGATTTGAAGGCCCCCATCCATTCAAGTGATCACAAAGGTTAGCAACTTTGTCCTTTCATCTCTCATTGCTAGATTAGCTCTTGCAATGCTTTATATAGTGATTAATTTGTGGGTTTTAGTAATTTGGGAGGAATTATATGTGGTCGTTTATTTGATTTATATGCAATTTGAGCTTAAAATAACTCTTAGTTTGCATATGTAGGTGTGGTTTACTTAGTGCCTTACCGTCTCCGTTGCAACCACAATCGATCGTCACCGACTTGTCGCCGGCACCACCTTGTGGTGAGCCTCTTGTTCTTATCTTTTATATAAAAAATCATGTTTGTGTGATTTAGATATATAGTTACTTGTATAATTATCTTACAAAGACGTTGTTTGTTATACATAGTGCCATGGTTTTGATATCCGTCCCCGACGGCCCTCGTCCATGTTATGATTCAGATGTGGTATATTCTCTTTTAAAACTATTTGTTGCATTTTGTTTTTATGACAATTTGTGCCCATCAAGTTGACATAGATATTTTTATCTAGGAGGTATGTGAACCGGAAATTCCAACCGACCCTATTGTCGAGAGGTTAAATTTAGTTGAAAGGGAAAACGAGTATTTGGAAGAAAAATTGAAAATAATTGAAGGGGAGAAGATGGAATTGGAGTTGCATGTTGCCGATGTCGTCAATGATCACAAGATCAAGATGGAGAAACTGCGATTGAAGATTAGAAAGATTAGAAAATATGCCATTGATAGTGTGGCTTGATCATTATGCTGTTGGATTAATTGTTACGTTAGTTGCGATCTTGATCGCATTTGTTGTTGCATTTAAATTCTTTAGCTAGAGAGTTATTTGTATGTTGCATTTAAGTGTTGTATGAACTTTATGTATGAACTTGTATTAATTTGGTCTATTCGGTGGTGTGTAATGAAGATGCGCCGACAATGGATGTACGATGACTGATGCTCTCCCCAGTTCATTTATGGCGTGCATACTTTTCTGATTGCGGCTCAGGCAAAAAAGCGGGCGGATGGTTTTATGCCTTGTCCATGTGTTGGCTGTAAGAATGGTCACAATTACTCTAACTCAAGGACCATTCACGTCCACCTGTCTTTTCTGTGGTATATTATGCAGGATGAAGATGTATGAAATTAAAAAAGCTGGACGCTATGGCATTGGGTTCATTGACCCAAATACCATTAATGAAGAAACATGGAAATATCCATGGTATCAAGCAGAGCTAGAGTACAGCATGCTAGAGTTCTTGAAGCGCCTCAATACCAATGAACATATACTACTTCCTTACAACTACACGTGAGTCGCACTGTCTTGTACTACAATTCTATTATTACTTACTAGATAACTAGATGTTAAGAATTAAGTGTATAGGGTTTAGGATAGTTGATGAGTGTTATGCACATGCCCGCTTAATTAAGACATGCAAACGTGTGTGCATGCAATTTCCATTGGATCTTGTTAATCATTAAAGTTGACGAAGGAACAATTGAAGTACTGGACTCACTACTTAAAGAGAAGAGAGAGTACACAACCGTGAAGGGGATAGTTGACAGGTAATTTCATTCATTATTAACTATATGTCGGCCTCTTTAGTTTGTCATTTCCTGATATCAACTATTTAATAACTCGTTTAATCATTTTCTTTACCGGCGGGCAGGGCTTTGGCAAAGTTCAGGAATTCAAAAGAGGTTCCAGACGAATGGAGAGAAAAGCTGCATTGGTTTCGAACCAAGGTATAATTAATTAAGTAGTACTATCTAGCTACCTACCATGCATATCTTTATTTCTAGTTTCAATACCACTAATTATCATGCTTGATTAATTATTATCTGATTAAATTCTATTCTCGTAAAGGCCTCAAGCGGTAGGGAGGAGAGATCATTGTGCATACCGGCGTTTCGATAATATTCGCATGATGATGTTCGAAAGGACCAAAACTGATAGACAGCTATGGGTACGCGCGTTTGTCAAAACACTATTCATAATTTTTATGTCATTATCGATATCTAGTCACATAACTAATACACATGCATATTGATCTCCTTCTTAACAGTTCGAATCGGTGTGGGAGACGCTCCTACCAGTGAAGCATATACGAGCACTTCAAGAGGAAGTAGCGGGATTTTTGCTCGACGAGGTTATAGATCCCAAAGGGAATTCTACTACCCGCTACCGTCCCAATGAACTACTCCCAATTGTCACCAAGGCAAATGCCACTGGCTCTGAAGGCTACATGTAGGAAAAACTGTATATATATATATATATATATATATAGCAAATGAAAAAGTATTTAATGGAAAACACAAAATTAAAGGAAAAATAAATAATAAAACCAAAACCCCTCAAACTTTTTAGTACCGGTTGGTAACACCAACCGGTACTAAAGCTCTCCCGCTCTACCCAGACCCGGCCCTGGCTCGTGCCACGTGGTGGCCCTTTAGCTGCGGTTCGAGCCGAACCGGTACTAAAGGAGGGGGGACCTTTAGTCCCCACCCTTTAGTGCCGGTTCTGACCCTTTAGTGTCGGTTACAGAACCGGCACTAAAGGCCCTTACGAACCGGGGCTATAGCCCGGTTCTGCACTAGTGCTAGCGAGCTTGTCGCTCCCTCATGGCTCTTATGGTCTTCTCTCAAACCTTCGTGGGTCCTTTGGTCCAGAAAAAATTAATCCAAAGATTTTTCTCCGTTTGATACTGATTTTCTAAAAAGCTAAAAACATGCAAAAACCAACAACTGGCATTGGGCACCAGGTTAATAGGTTAGCCCCAAAAAAGATATAAAATTGCATATAAGTGCATATAAAACATCCAAGATTGATACTTTAATAGTATTGAACAATCAAAAATAGTAGATACGATGGAGACGTATCAAAACATCAGGCCCACTCGCAGGCCTCATTTACCCACTCGACTTGCATGCCCGGAATGGGCCTTGGGCCTTGTAATCTCTTAAATACCAAACCCCTCTCCCTCTCATGGTGGTGAAAGGCAAATGCCTGGTTGGCCGGCTACGATAGCGTGTTTCCCCTTCTTTCTCCCGAGTTCTCCTCTGGATGTAGCTCGAATTTGAATTCCATCATGATTTGATAGAGAAGCCCTAACACTTGCCCCTAAAGGACGAAGGACACCCAGTTCCATCTAGATCTGGAGTCAGCATTGTGACCAAGGGAGCAGGGCAGCTCTCTCCAACTGCCACGTCTTACGGTAACTAGCGTTGGAGAAGGTAGCCGCGACCTCTGCCGTTGTGTCCTCCCTCGTTGTTAGTGCCGGAGATGGTAGGATGGAGCGCTTATCGGTTTTTTATTTTTGTTATTTCAGGTGAAATCCACGTAGAAAGTAGTTGATCTTCATGTTGCAGTTTTAGTGCTATCAATGTTAAACAATTTCAAAATTCCAATATCTCCTTAATGCTTGTTCTGTGGCAAGAAAGGTGCAACACTTTCCTTTTCTATCTCTCAAATGTCGATGAAATGTATCATCATTTTTACCAAGGCACATTCATATTTGGGTGCAATAGTTTAGTATTTACGTACTGTAGTGTGCACTATGTTTCTAGTTTCTACGAACATTTTAACTATGTTACTATAATTATCAATGGATGTACTAGTATTAGGTGAATGTAAATAGTGATCACAATTTATGATATATCTATACCTAATAAACTATACTTATTTTTTATATTATTATATTATCTATACCTACTAATAAAGCAAGGGGCGTTTCCCCAATTTTTTCATCCATTCACCATCAAAAAGATTTTTTTCTATTCGAGGTGGTACTAAATTTTTGTCTATTCGTCTATTACAAAAGGAAAAAACACCAGAATTTCGTACATGGGCCGCCTGCAGTGTGGCCGAGAAACGCCAGCCCATTTGTTTTCGTTCCCACACAGGTGGGAATACCCTGTCTCAAAAAAAAAAGTGTGGGAATACCCTATTTATCGCGAGGTACGTCAAGTAGTCACAACTTCGCACAGGGCGTCCAACCTGGGCTGGCCAGTTTTTGTCTTTTTTCCTTCAAGTTTAGTTTTATTTCTCCTTTTTTTCGTAAATTCAAAATTTTCATAAAAGTTCATAATTCCAGGAAAAAACAATTTTTTTAAAATGTTCAGGATTCCAAAAAATATCCTGTTTTGAAAAATGTTCAGAACTTGAACTCTTTGTTCTCATTCCAAAAATTGTTCATATTTTTTAAAATGTTTCATTTTTTTTTCAAAATTGTTGGAGATATTCCAAAAAATGCATTTTAAAACTGTTCCAAATAGGAAAACTATTCTTGTTTTAGTGGAATGTTCGAAAATTCAGAATAATTTCTGAGTTTAAAGGAACACATTTTATAAAATTGTTCTGAATGTTCAAACTTTTTTTTTCAAAAAAATCATAATTCAATTTTTTTCATGTTTTCAAATAAATTGTGAACATTTCAAGTTTTGTTGTGTATTTCTTAAATGTAAAAGAAAATCATTTTTTTAAATATTCGTGTTTCCAAGTATATTCAGCAATTTATGTATTTTTTAAGAAGTAAAAAAAACAAAAGAATATTCCCAATCTAACATTGGAGTATGTTCTTAAAGGTGGTTTGAGCTAGCCATTGGTTGGTAGGACTCGTTTCTTCGAGTGGCTAGCAGCACGTACTCGGGCCCGATCATACTCACCCGTAGAAGAGTACATTCCGCAAGAAGTACGCTTGTAGTTATCGTATCGGCTGAGTACTTTCCGGCCAAACCTATACACCAGTACTACACACACGTACACGCTCACTTGATCCAACAATGCACGTCACAAGCCTGTGGGGATAAAATCATGCCATCGCCTGTCTTTATCCATGGAACAGATCAAAGCGATGAACATTGTATATGTTCTTCTCCTGGAAGAATCAATCCAGCTGCCGGCTAGCTTATGAAGCTTGCAGAAGAGGCGTGGATGTTGAGGGCACACATGAATTCTAGGGTATGTGCCTGGCGAAGGCAGCCCAAGGCGGCTACAGTTTTCTTCTATCGATGGATGATGTCCAGGATGCAGAGGAGTCTTGGTCGTAAAGACACTACAATTTGTTCCATATACGTACCTTTTAAAAACATATAGTAGATTGACTTAATAAAAAATAAAAGTATATAGTAGATTAGATCTACGTTCCATCCCACATGGTTCAAAAATTTTGACAGCCGCAAAGAGTTTGTATGCAATACGATTCTATCTCAGAATTTTTAACATCCGTGAAAAATATTAAAAGAATGTTACGTCATGTGGGCAGGTTACTTGGCCGTTCTTTTTTCCACAATGGTTAAACTAATTGCAGGAAAAAGATAGACCGGCTAAATAGAATTTGTCTACAGGTTTTTTTTTCCGGATTGATGTGGGAAAATTTCAGTAGATCTACACCGTAATAATTCGGTCCCACAAGATTAATGGCTCCTAATTACTGATTAACATGGGAATTTCTTGGAAGTGCCTAATTAGTTGAAGTATAGATATAGATATAGATAAATAGATATAGATATAGAAGTATAGATATAGATAGATAGATAGATAGATAGATAGATATAGATATAGATAGATATAGATATAGATATAGATATAGATATAGATATAGATATAGATATAGATATAGATGCAAGCAACCTGATGGCAGAAGCTGCTCGATTGGTAGGTTCTAAGAAAAAGACTATTGACTTGCATTTTTCTATCGTACATAGCGTGATTTTAATAAGAGATTCACTCCTTATAGTGTTCCTTGCATCACTATTATGTGCATGCATTAGGAACAAATAGCTGACACAAAGTTACTTAGAAGCAAAATCTGTTAGCTCATACTACTTGGCAACTGCCTAGATAGTTAAATAGCCTTATTAATAGCTTACTTAAGGAATTCAATCCTTACTTCTCAATAGCTAACAAAAAAAATCCTTCTTTACCTTCATAGCTCATCTGAATATTTTCAATCTTTACTTCTCAGTAGCTGTCCAAATAATTCTATGGTTCCTTATTAGGTTATTTGAGTATATTTAATCCTTACATTCAGCAGCCATGTAAATAATCTATTGTTTTGGACTTTTGTTTCACAACTACCAATTTAGTTAGTAATCTATTGGACCATGGGTTTTTCTGTTCTTAGTGCAGATGTACTAAAGTTTATATTGTATTTCACATGTTGTCTGTACATTAAAATTGTACACTAGACAATAATAATAGGGATATGGTGCATGCACCATGTTATTTTGTTTCAAGAATACTTCTATATATTTTTTGTTTTTCCAAGAACAGATTACGAGATTTGTGCCATGCTCGAGGGTAGAATTATTAATTGTGACACTCAGCGTGGGTGAAAAGGAAGGTTTACAACCTATCATAGAATGTCCTAGAAATTCACATTGTTATTGTTCTCTACTAATTGTTTGTGTTCAATTCATAATACCTAATTGATGTGAGTGTACAAGCTATACTAAGGGAGGCTACAGACATATGCTAGGTTATTATTGAAAGAACTTCAGTTTCCCTTAGAGCATTATGTTTGATTTTTGAACATTATCATAGTACTACCAATTGATATTAACGATTATGTCCATATTCATTTGGGTTGCAAATAGTTGTGTAGTTGTGAAGAAGTTTATATCTACTATATTATATCAACTCATCAAAAACTAATTACACGACTAGACTGATAAAAGCATAAGATTTACGTTATCAAACAAAGGTGACATAGAAATGTCAACTGATGTTAATATCTATATTAAATATTTATTCCAGATGAGAGCTTTAATGAGACATGAAGAAAAAGAGAAACAATGTTCCAATCCGTCTAACATAGTATTAAAAAAATGTTTAAGGTCCATATGGTGCACTAAATCAAAATATAACATAATATATTACATAACTCCTTGAACTGATATTCCAACATATAGCTATTAATTTATGTGATGTTTGATATGAGGTAAAGAATGATAAAGTGTCACGCATGTATCATGCAGGCAATAGTACATACATCTTTGACAATTCAGCGAAGGTCCACATTTCTATGTCGATTGTCCATCATATACACTAACAAATTAGGATTGGATATGTGTTGTGGCACATTCAGGACAAGCAGGTGCAATGAAGCTCATCCATTAATCGGAAAGCATCTTATCTTTGCTTAATAATCAAATTTATGATAGTGATTAAGTAATATCCAGACACACTGCAATTATAGATAAATTGTTCCATGCTCATATTTGTGAAAGTTATTAAACTTCAACCCATGTGAATGCATTATGCTTGCCTTACATTTTTACTGGAACTTTCTCATAGGAAGGATAATAATAGATACAACATTGCTTATACGATCTATCATTTAGTTTTTAGAAATAGCTTGAGGTATTTGTTAAAAAAAGTATTTGTTTGCTGCATATCTCACGAGTGTCAATAGTAATCGACCCTCTTATGTGGACCTAACTAAAGAAATATGTTCATCTTACGACAATCCCGAGAAAACTATACATGGTGACTCATTTGTATCTTTCTAGACACAAATATCTTTTATGACATTCCAATACCAAAAAGGATTCAATGACAAAAAAGCTTTTTAGAAGGCCCCCAATAATTAATGCTTTGCTTTCATAATTTACTAGCTTCGCAAAGACGGAGTTGATGACTAGTAATAACATATTTAGAAATGTAGTTTAGCTTAGGAAGAATGTATGAAAAAGATGGACTACTGACACAATAGTAAGAAATCTTACCATGTTATTTCGATGGACATTACCGTAGTTCAACGCGTGGACTAGTGCCATGTATTGAGCATAATTTTTGCTAATTTCACAATTGTTCTTGAAACTCTCAACATCATTAATAAATGAGACCAGATAATTTTTCTCCTTGCAAGTTAGTTCTGCACCATAACTGTAGTAGGTATTGTCTACTACCTTCGATACATTTCTTGGAGAATGGAAATAAGCTATCAAGTATTTTTAAATCAACAATGTAATTTACTTAACAAATCTGATTGACAAAATCACATAGAGGTAGAACTGTAAGCATATCCACATCCACCCAAATGGATGGAGAAGGGGCGGTGACTAAAGGAGGAGGAGGGAGGAGGGTCAGCGGCTAGAGGGGAGTGAGGAGGGGCGGGGGTTGTAGGAAGGATGGCGGTGGGTGGAGGTAGGAGGGAGGATGAGGAGGAGGATGGAGGAGGGATGGCGGCTGGAGGAGGAGGAGGAGGGAGGAGGGGCAACGGCTGGAGGGGAGTGAGGTGGGGCGGCTATTGGAGGGAGAAGGGAGGAGAGAGGAGGAATCTTATCGTGGTGGCAACGGTGGCGAGGGCGAGAGCAAGAGTGAGCACATGAGTGTGAGGTGGAGGGTCGAGCGTTGGGGGATATGGCTGTCTAGTAGTAGCACGGGGCTACTAAGGCAGCACTACTGCTAAGCTAGGCCCACAGGGGCCGTAGTGCCCCGGGGGCTAGCCATAGTAGTAGCATGGGCCAGGAAGCTAGCGCTATAGCTACGAGGTTAGTTGTAGCGTGGGGTTTGTGACCTGTGCTGCTACTATGGCTCGACCCAGGGGCACACTCAGGACCACTTAACAGTAGTGGCGGTTGAGCGGACCATCGCTACTACTAACGTGTACTTGTAGTGCTTGTCTTTGGCCATTGCTACTGCTACTTAACAGTAGTGTGGTTACACTACCCCACGCTACTGCTAAGCATCTACCTATAGGGTTTTCCCTAGTAGTGTTTCATGGCCAACGAGGATAGCTACCTTAATTGTAATGTTAAGCAGATGAATTTCCATGACTAGTTTAGTTCACCTTTTAAAATATATCCTCTCTTTTGACGTTTGAGCATATATTGCATCACTTATGGCTCATCCCTTGAACTATCCTAAATAAATATGATTATTGTGACATGGTATAGGGTGGACGACTTGTAGTTGTTTATTAGTTCTGAAGTGTGCTCAATGGACCACAATATATATATTTGTTATATTCTAGAATCATAGCACACAATTTGCTAGAGGCATTATATTATTCCACAACCACACAACTTATTTAGGCATTTGTCTATATTTAAATATTTAATGGGATATTGAGAATAACATGATCCATTTTGTCAGAGACCCTGATGGGGTATGTGTCCCATACGCATGACACAAGTAAAACCCATAGTTAATCGATAGAGTTTTGTGGTCAATTGGAAAGTGCAGTTCCTAGACATGTTTCCCCAAGGTAACTATATTACTATGTTTCATGGAAATACATGGTAGGTTGCAAAAGTGTGAACTGACTTGTGCTTATATATTTAAGAGTGTCAACAAATCAAAACTGAAACATACTAGTGATTAGAGAGCACAAAACATAAATAGGTATGCATATTTTTAATTAGTTATAAAAAAATATTCTCCAGTATGTGAAGGGTGCAATCAGTTTAGAAGGTCTCGAGAAGTATCTCTGCTATTTGCAGGGATATATGTTGACAAAAATCATGGGTGTTGAGTGTACCTTCCAAATACATAAATGGATATAGCATGAGTACTATGTAATCGTATTCAATAATATCCATATTTTTTTGATAGTATCCCTTCATATATAGTCATATTATACGAAAGGTTGATATGCCTCATGACATAATCTAAGGATCAAGTCCATAACACAACAAGCCTAAAGGGCTTGAACCAACACCTTTAATTCTCGATCAATTTATGTCATATGAGAGAGAGAGAGAGAGTTTGCTAGGGGTTGTTCCATGGCATTTAGTGACGTCCTCACATTTGTGGGGGCCACCCAATGCACCCTATGCACGAGAGCCATGAGTTGCCTCATATCATGGTGGCCATATGCGTAACACACATGTATAAAAACTCAACGATTGATGATTAACAAACAATTATAAAACAAAAAACACAACAAAATAATCCCCATCCTACCCATCGCTGCTGCTCATCGTCTGCCGACTTGTTGCCGCCGGAGCGTCCGGTGCCACCGGAGTCCTATGCCGAAACCTCCGCTGCCGTAGTGACCTCCGCGACCTCAACTGCCATCCCTCACCATGCCTGTTCTTCTCTCATCCCCGTACTTGGAGGTGGGATTGTAGTGGGCGTAGTGAAGTAGAGGGGAGGTCTGGCAGCCGAAGCGGAGGAGGAGGAGGAGGAGGAGCAAGATGGACCAGGCCACGCAAAATTTAGGGGTCATCCTCCCCACGACAAGCATACCCATGTCTGGTTGCTGCCGGTCTGATGCCATGGTGCACACAAGGTGTTTGAGGTACTGTCCCTTAATTATTGTAGTTCATTCTACTTCCTCTTTTTGTTTGTGCTAGATGGTCTATGTGAATAATCATTTTAATATGACATCACGGAGTGTGGCAACCTGTTGAAATTTCAGCTTGTTTGTTGTGGCATTCTATGTATGGTGAGCCTTCTGTTCATGTTAGTCAAATCCACAAAAGGAGTTAGTTATATTTATACATTGGTACTCAATATGCAGGGGCATTTGGCATTTATATATAGAACATCCCTACATGTTATCTAGTGTACTTGATCATATATTAAATCAGTAAACTAATTGGTAACTTTTGGCATTTCTCCTCGTGTATTATTATATAGATTCTTCAAAAAATTTATAATTTTTTTAAGGCAATTTGAAAAGCGCCACAAAAATATTTTGGAGGTGGCCTGAGAAAGGCCACATTTGACATTTGGAGTCATTCTTTATAATGCCACAAATTATACTTGTAGGCGTTCTGAAGATGCCCCAATTATATGTTTTCTGAGGCGTTTTAAACAAGGGCCTTGAAAGGTCTTTTCCTTCGTAAGTGTCTCCAACATTTTCTGAAATGCCTTTAATTGTCTAGGCTAGCATATTATAGGCCTTTTGAGGCATTTGAGAATACCCGCTAACAATTTATGTGTTTTGATACCTACACCCGCATGCTGTCGGTCCAGCTATATGGAAGATGCACTGGAGATCAAGGACGTCGAAGAAATCATAGAGGAAGTCCTCATCCGCTCCCCGCCCGATGAGCCTGAGAATTTTGTCCATGCATTCCTCATCTGCAAGCTGTGGTGCCGCCTCCTCTCTGACAATGGCTTTCGCGACCGCTATCGAGCCATCCACAATATGCCACCTATGCTCGGCCTTCTCCATAGTTGGTTCTGCAATGACCCCTTCATCCCCATTACAAAGTTTCTCCCTCGTGGTCACTATAAACCCACATCTGTGGCCGGCTGCCGCCATGGGTGTGTCCGATATTTGGTTTGGATTATATGGTTCCCCATGACCAGAAACACCAGGAAGTTCTACGCGCCACAGAGAGGCAATAGTTGGAATAACTTGGTTGCACTACAATTTTCTAAAGTCACATTTGATCAAGAGATGGTGGCCTTCAAAAGATAGGTTCGTACAAGGATACATCAAAATATGGACGTTGTGCATTTGGCACATCAGTTTATTGTTTAGGCACTAAGAGTTGCTTGCAGCGGTTATATGGACTTGTACACCCTTTTCGGTAATTTGGTGTCTGGTGAACACATGCAGATCCTACTTCCTTGTAATGGGGAAGCCTTGTACATCAATTTATTTTACTAAACCAACAAAGAATATCTGGGTGGAAGATGGAGGCTTGAATAAGTGGGTGTTATTGTTTGGAGAGAAACGTATTGGCTAGCCATGATGCTCAGTGAACTCAGAGCTGAAGGGGTTTACAATTCTTGAGTTTTCTCAAACCCAATAGATAGTGACCAAAATGAGGACCGTGAGCGAGAACCTTAATTTCTTCCTCAAATGGCGCATGTTATCTTCCTTCCCCTCGCTAACCACACTAATCCTCCCTAACTAACTGGTAGAGGATGCATCCAAGCAACCATATGGGCCTGTGTCGGGTTTTCATCGGGATTCTCATTTTTTTCTGGAATTTTTCATTCTACATATGTAAAAAAAAGTTTGAAATGGAGAAACTATATTGCAAAAATGAAAAAGGTACATGTTCGCGCGTATAATATTTCCATCTGTATTGAAAATATGATCACCACATATTTCAAATATGGTCATCATATATTCCAAAAGATTTCATTGTGTATTTAAAAAGTGTTAATGACATCTTTAAAATGTGTCATGTATAAATATTTATGAGTGTATTAAATAGAAAACATATGTTCATGAAGTATTTAGAAAAGTATTCATTGTATACTCAAAAAATGTTAATCACGTATTTGGAAAATGTTTCTCACATATTTGAATTACGTATAAAAAATATTATTGTCTTCAGTTCCGTGTATTAAAAAGAAATAAAAAGCTGTTCAACTCTTATTTGTAAAATATTGATGGATAAATAATTATATTGATGCCACAGAGTAAAAAAATTGAAGAAAGAAAATCAACTAATAAACACAAAAGAAAACAAATAGGAAAAAGGAAAGGCTAAACTGGAAGAAATAAAAAAATGTTGAAACACACTAGGGAAAAAGAAAAGTATGGCCATCGCAGTCCCGCTTAGGTAATCGGCCGACTATCCCCTGCCTGGTGCTTGGAGTAGGATTCATTGGGATCCTTCTTACGAGCCCTAGATTATTCACAAGGTAGTACTTGAAAATTTATAAACTGATTTTCTACAATTTGCAGGATATGTATGAGTTCTTGGCACTATACATTGTTCACCTCAAAACATAGAGATTTAGAGAGAACGTCATAAAGCTCTCTCTCTCTCTCTCTCTCTCTCTCTCTCTCTCTCTTTCTCACTCGTACTTTCGCTCTCTCTTCACACATGGTCCACCCCCAACCTCTCCATATCCATTCTAACTATGCTAAATCCGCCCACGGTTGAGCAGTAGATCATGCTTGGCAGCAACTTAAGGCTAGTACTCCTACTTCCGTCCACGTGTGGAGTCATAGGTCTGGATTCTTGTTGTGTCCAAATCTTCAGGCATCGAAGGCCAAGATTCCTGATTCTGCCTAGACTATGAGCAACCACTATGCATAGTGAGGGAGAGAAGCAACCAGTTGTCTCCAATAACCACTTCCACTATGGTTAGCATCGTAGCATGTAGTTTCGATCTCGACCACTATACCCTCGCTTGTTATAACCGATGGAGGTATGATGAAGAACTTGCCGTTTTTTCTCTTTTTTCCATGGAAATTTTAGTTAAAAATCGTTCATCTTTGAGTTTTTATACTATATAATAGAATACAGAAAATTTCAAGGGTTTACAAATATCGATGTAAAACAATCTCAAAATTTCAATATCACTTTCATGCATCTCCCAAGGAAAGAAAATGCAGCCCTTGCCTTATTTTATTTCAAATGTTGGTGAAATTCAATGTGGTCCATTTTTCTTCAGGTTCATGCATATATGCTTGGAAATAATTTAGTCCTTACTCAATTGTATATTATGCCTATTGTTTTACAAACATTTTTACTATGTTACTATAATTATGACTGATTGTAGTAGTACTATGTGAATGAAAATAGTGATAGCAGTTTATGTTAATTGGTATCCTTAAGTTGATGATCCCTAATGGAGAATTTGAAGTTGGTACCATGCAATTCATCAACTGGGGCTCCAACATCCCCATCTCCATGCTACACATCATGTTCGCATCCCTTGGATAGGCAGATCTATGTCATGGTTTATTTTACACCATCATAGTTCCATAAGTGAACTTCTTGAATTCATCGCTACCAACCCTAGTTGGTATGCCGCACTCGTATAAGTTAAATATACCTTAGGCATGCACATCCCTCCTATTATTTCTACAAACTTTGGTGACCAAACTAGCTCAGAAGAATTGAACAATGGAAAGACACAGGAGCTCATTGATCCAACACACCCTAGTACTCCATCGTGTCGCTTAAGCCATCCAAGTATTTTGGACAAACCTATAGTTGTCAAGTATATTCATAGCCATGATATGTTCTCCCTTGGAAGATCCCTTGTCCTAATTAACATGCTTACTCTCGCTACGGTTGCATATCCATCTTGGCAATTTACTCAGCTCAACTGTAGAACCTTCATATACCCAAAAGCTTCAAAGGACTCATATGTATTTGTTAGCGACTGGCACTGCCTATACGCTTCATGCTTTGCGACCTCTCTTTGTTGCACTTTGATTTTCTGTAATAAAATTTGATCTAGGATATGGTGTCTTTCAAATGCTGGGTCATTACGACGATACAAGAAAAAATGTGAGACGTGCATTTGGCACACCAGTTTCTTGTTGAGGTACTAAGAGTTGGTTGCAGTGATTATATGTACCCGTACACGCTTTCCAGTAACTTGGTGGGATGGAAAGACACACTTCTCCTACTTAGTTATAATAAGGAAGCCTTCTACTACATAGACTTTTCAACTAAACCTACAAAGTATTTGCGGGTGGAAGCTGGAGGCTTGAAGAATTGGGCATCGTTCTTTGATTGGAAACCTGTTGGACAGACACGTTTCTTAGTGAACCAAGAGAAGATGGTGTTATGCTATGTCCGTGCCAGCTAGTTCGATGGAAATTCTCAGTTATTTTCATACCTAGTAGATAGCAACAAAAATAAGGAGTGTGACCCAGAACCATAATTTCTTCTTCTCGGCGGTGCATGCTCTGTTCCTCCCACTCAGTTGCACCTCTCAGCTAACCATACTAATCATTCCTAACTATCCGGTTGTCGATTCACGAAAGCAACTGTATGGGCCAATGTCTGGCTTTCAACTGGATTTTCATTTTTTTGTGAATTTTTTATTTTACATATTTTCAAAACATGCATACTCGAAAGGAAAAATTATATTGCAAAAGATGGAAAAAATCTATAAATATTCATGCATCTAAGATGTTTGTTCAATATTAAAAATATGTACACCTCATATTTTATATATGGTCATCACATATTTTAAAAGAACTCACATATTCAGAAGGAGTTCATCACATATGTGAAACTGTGTCATGCATAAATATGTTTTAGTGTAATAAGAACAAATAAAATATGTTCAACCAGTATTGAATAAATTATCCTTTGCATATTCTAAAAATGTTTATCACGTACTTGGAAAATGTTCATGACATATTTGAAAATGTGAGAAATATTGATTTAATAAAAATTTATGAAAAAAAAAGAAAAAATGTTCAACTCATATTTGAAAGGTCTTCGTTGACAAAAGTTATATTCATGTCATATGAGAGAGAGAGAGAGAGAGAGAGAGAGAGAGAGAGAGAGAACGTGTTGTGGGTTGTTCCATGGCATTTCCAGTGACGTCATCGCATTTGTGAGGGTCACCCAACGCACCCTATGCACGAGAGCCATGGGTTGCCTCGTGTCATGGTGGTACCATGTGCTCACATTTGTTCCATGGCATTTTCAGTGACGTCCTCACATTTGTGGAGGCCACCCAATGCACCCTATGCACGAGAGCCATGAGTTGCCTCGTCTCATGGTGGTACCATGTGCGTAACGCACATGAATGACAACTTAAGGATTAATGATTAACAAAAAATGGTAAAACAAAAAACACAACAAAATAATCCCCATCCTGCTCATCGCCGCTGCACATCGTTGGGCGACTTGTTGCCACCGGAGCCTTCTGTGCCACCGGAGTGCTACGCCGGAACGTTCACGGCCATAGTGACCGCCGCGACCTCCACCACCATCCAACACCACGCCTCTTCTTCTCTTTTCCTCGGTCTTGGTGATGAATTAGAGGGGAGATCTGAGCCGGAGCGTAGGAGGAGGAGGAGCAAGGTGGACCAGGCCATCCACAAATTATAGGTCATCCTCCCCACGCCAGGTATACCTATATCTGGTTGCTGCTGATCCGACGCCATAATGTACATAAGGTGTTTGAGGTAATGCCCCTTAATTATTGTAGTTCATTGTACTTCCTCTTTTGTTTGTGCTAGATGGTCTATGTGAAAAATCATTTTACTATGACATCATAGAGTGTGGCAACCTGTTGAAATTTGAGCTTGTTTGTTGTGACATTCTATATATGGTGAGCCTTCTGTTCATGTTAGAAAATTGCACACAAGGAGTAAGCTATATTTATATACATTGGTAATCAATATGCAAAGGCATTTGGCATTTATATATAGAACATCCCTACATTTTATCTAGTGTACTTGATCTTATCTTAAATCAGTAAACTAATTGACAGCTTTTGGAATTTCTCCCTCTCCATAATTATATAGATGGTTCAAAAATTCCATAAAAATGTTTTGAAGGCCATTTGAAAAGAGCCACAAAAATATTTTGGAGGCAACCTGAGAAATGCCACATTTGACCTTTGGGGTCATTCTTTATAATGCAATAAATTATGCTTGTATGCGTTAAGATGCCTCCATTATGTGTTTTCTGATGCATTTTAGAAAAGGTCCTTGAAAGGTCTTTTCCTTCATAAGTATCTCCAACATTTTCTGAAATGCCTTTAATTGTCTACTCTAGCATTCTATAGGCCTCTTGAGGCATTTGAGAATACCCGCTAACAGTTCACATGTTTTGATGCCAACACCCGCATGCTTAGTGAACTCAAAGCTAAATGGGTTTAAAATTCTTGAGTATTTTCATACCCAGTAGATAGTGACCAAAATGAGGACCGTGAGTGAGAACCTTAATTTCTTCCTCAAATGGCGCATGTTCTCTTCCTTAACTCTCGCCTCCACCTCTACGCTAACCAGACTAATCCTCCCTAACTAACTGGTAAAGGTTACATCCAAGCAACCATATGGTCCTCTGTCGGGTTTTCATCGGGATTTTTTCCTTGAATTTTTCATTCTACATTTGTAAAAAAAATCTAATGGAGAAACTATATTGTAGTAATGAAAGAAGGTACGTGTTCACGGGTATAAGATGTCCATCTGTATTGAAACTATGATGACCTTATATTTCGATTATGGTCATCATATATTCCAAAAGAATTCTTTGCGTATTTAAAAAGTGTTCATGACATATTTAAAATTTGTCATGTATAAATATGTTTGAGTGTATTAAAAAGAAAATATATGTTCATCGATTATTCAAAAAATGTTAATCACCTATTTGGAAAATGTTTCTCACATATTTGAATTACGTTAACAAATATTATTGTATTAAATTTCATGTATACAAAAGAAATAAAAAAGATGTTTCAATTTGTATTTCTAAAATATTGATGGATAGACAATTATATTCACGCCACAGAGTAAAAAATAGAAGAAAGAAAAACAACTAATAAATGGAAAAGAAAACAAACAGGAAAAAAAAGGAAAGGCTAAACTGGAAGAAACAAAAAACCGTTGAAACACCCTTGGAAAAAAACGAAAAAGTACAGCCATAGCAGTCCCACTTAGGCAATTCACCAACTATCCCATGCCTGGCGCTGGGAGTAAGATTCATTGGGATCCTTCTACAGAGCCCTAGATTATTCACGACTTATTTTCTAAAATTTGCAGGATAAGTAAAAGTTCTTCGCTCTAGACATTGTTCACCTCAAAGGCATAGAGAGATAGAGAGAGAACCTGCTAAAGCTCTCTCTCTCTCTCTGTGTCTCTCTCTCTCTTGCTTTCTTTGTCTCTCTCGTCAGACATGCTCCACCCCGAACCTCTCCATATCCATGCTAACTATGTTAAATCCGCCCATGGTTGAGCACTAGATTATGCTTTGAGGCAACTTAAGGCTAGTACTCTTACGTCCATCCACGTCTGGAGTCATAGGTCTGGATCCTTGTTGTGTCAAAATCATGTGCCATCAAAGGCCAAGATGCCTGATTCTGCCTAGACCGGGAGCCAACACGATGAATAGTGAGGGAGTGAAGCAACCAACTGTCTGCAATAACCACTTCCACAACGATTAACATCACAGAATGTAGTTGCGGTCTCCTCCACTATACCCTCGCTTGTTATAATCGACGGAGGTATGATGAGTAACCACTTGAACGAAAAAAATAGTTAAATAGTTGTTCGTCTTTGAGTTTCTTGTACTATATAACATAATACAGAATCAATTTACAAATATCAATGTAAAACAATCTCAAAATTTCAATATCACTTTCATGCGTCCCCCAAGGAAAGAAATTGCAGCAATTGCATTATTTTATTTCAAATGTTGATGAATTTCAAGGTGCTCCATTTTTCTTAAGGTTCATGCATAGATGCTTGGAAATAATTCACTCCTTACTGAATTGTGTATTATGTTTATTGTTTTACAAACATTTTTACTATGTTACTATTATTATGATTGGTTGTAGAATTACAATCCGAAAGAAAATAGTGATTGCAGTTTATGTTATATATTTAGCTAGAGGCTATTTCTATAATTGTTATCCTTAAGTAGATGATCCCTAATGGAGAATTTGAAGTTGGTACCATGCAATACATCGAATGGAGCTCCAACATTCCCATCTCCGTGCTCTGCATCATGTTCGCACCCATAGGCTAGGCAGTTCTATGTCATGATTTATTTTACAGTATCATAGTTCCATCTGTGACCTTCTTGAATTCATCGCTAGCAACCCTAGTTTGTATGTCGCAACTATGTAAGTTAATTCTTCCTTAGGCATGCACTTCACTCCTATTATTTCTACAAACTTTGACGACCAAACTAGCTCAGAAGACTTGAACAATGGAAAGACACGGGCGCTCATTGCTCCCACACACCCTAGTACTCCATTGTGTCGCTTGAGCCCTCCAAGTATTTTGGACAAATCGGTATTTGGCAAATATATTCATAGCCATGATATGTTCTCCCGGAAGATCCCTTGTCTCAATGAACATGCTCACTCTTGCTACGGCTACATATCCATCTTGGCAATTTATTCAGCACTACTATAGAACCTTCATATATCCCAAAGCATCAACCGATTCATACGTATTATTCGACGGCCGGGACCGGCTGTAGGCTTGGCGATTTGCGACCCCTCTAGGTTGCGCTATGACTTTCTGAATCAATATTTGATTTAGGAGATGGTAGCCTTGAAAGAATGGGTCATTGTGAGGATAGAAGAAAATATGTGAGACGTGGATTTGGCACACCAGTTTCTTGTTGAGGTACTAAGAGTTGGTTGCAGCGATTATATGTACCCGTACACGCTTTCCAATAACTTGGTGGCATGGAAAGACACACTTCTCCTACTTGGTTATAATAAGGAAGCCTTCTACTGTATTGGCTTTTGGACTAAACCTACAAAGTATTTGCGGGTGGAAGCTAGAGGCTTGAAGAAGTGGGTGTCGTTTTTTGACGAGAAACATATTGGCCTGACACGTTTCTTAGTGAACCAAGAGAAGATGTGGTTATCATATGTCCATGCCTACTAGTTGGATGAAAATTCTCAATTATTTTCATACCTAGTAGATAGCAACAAAAATGAGGAGTGTGACCCAGAACCATAATTTCTTCCTCACGTTGTGCATGCTCTCTTCCTCCAACTCAGCTGCACCTCTCCGCTAACCATACTAATCCTTCCTAACTGTCCGGTTGTCGATTCACCAAAGCAACTGTATGGGCCAATGTACGGGTTTCAACTGGATTTTCATTTTTTTGGAATTTTTATTTTATACATTTTCAAAAAATAAATACTCGAATGGAAAATTATATTGCAAAAAATGAAAAAATAAATAAATATTCGTGCATCTAAGATGTTTGTTCAGTATTAAAAATATCTTCACCTCATATTATAAATATGTTCATCACATATTTCAAAAGAACTCATGTATTCAGAAAGTGTTCATCACATACGTAAAAATGTGTTGTGCATAAATATGTTTTAGTGTATTAAGAACAAAAAAGAACTTACGTCATGTTTGTCCCCCAAGGCAAGGAGGACCTACTAAATCGGTTATCGTACTCAATTATTTTCTTCGTGCGATGAATCTCTAGTTCGTACACAACATTTGTCTAAATTTAATCTACTTAGGCACGCTCTTCCCACCTATTATTTTCTAGAACTGTGCAAACTAGACATGCTCGACAAAGTTAGACCATGGAAAAGCATGGGAGCTCATATCTTATTGCGACTAGCATCGTACAAGGTAGTTCGTTCTGCACCATTGCAACCTCCTTTGTGAGAACTGAAGAAGGTATGATGAACAACTTACACTTTATCTGTTGTTTCCACCGAAAAATTGTAAAAAGTAGAGCTTTATTAATACTATATGAAGAATGTGCAAGAGTTCAAGGGTTTACAAATATCAGTGTAAAACAATCTGAAAACATCAATATTGCCTTCATGCAGTTTCCATAGCAAGAAAAAAAAGGCTGCATTTACCTTTTTTTTTATTTCAAATGTTGATGAAATTTGTCATCATCGATTATTCCAGATGCGCATCCATATTTGGATGGCAATACTTAGTCCTAACTCAATTGTGTATTATGTTTATAGTTACAACTATTTTAAACATCTTACTATAATTATTAATTGTTCAAGTAAAACTAGGTGAATGAAATTAGTATATATATTATGTATTAACTAGACTCCATTGGTATAACTGTTAGCCACAAATTGGCTATCCCGCTTGCCGAATTTGAAGATGATAGCATGTGAAACATCAACTGGAGCGCCAACACCCCCATCTACGTGATCCACATCACATTTGGACTCAAGGCTAGGTGGACGTACTAGATGGGTTATTTTACTTCATTATTGTCCCGTTGGGTTGAATCCGTGACCTTCCTACATTCATAGCCACCAGGTCTAGTTGGTATGCAACATTCATCTAAATCAAATCTACCTTAGGCACTCTCTTCCCACCTATTATTTTCAGGAATTGCGCGAACCAGACATGCTCAACAAACATAGACCATGGAAAGACATGGGAGCTCACTGATCCCACATACCCTAGTACTCCTATGTGTCACTTGAGACCTTATAGTATTTTGGACAAAATGGTAATGATCAACTGTACTTATGGTCATGCTATCTTCTCCCTTGATACATCCATAGTCACTATTGACGTTCTCACTCGCACTATGGCTGAAGCCCCACCTTGCCAATTGTTTCATCTTTAATATAGAATAATCATATCTCCAAAAGTATCATCGAATTCATATCTATTTGTCAGCGACCTGCACTCCATGTGCGCTAGCTTATTTGGGAGCACCTCTTGGTTGCACTGTGATTTTCCAAACTCACATTGGATCTAAAACATGGTGCCCTTCAAATGCCAGGTCATTATGAGGATAAAATAAAGATGTATCACGTGCATTTGGTACATCACATTTTTGTTGGGTTACTAAAGGTTGCTTGTGGCCATTATATGGACCCGCACACACTTTCAAGAAATTTGGGGACTTGTGAAGACATGTTCTCCAAGATGGTTGTAACCGGGAAGCCTTCTCCATTGACTTTTCAACTGAACCTGCAAAGTATGTGAGGGTGAAAGATTGAAGCCTATCTAAGATGGTTGTAACGGGGAAAGCTATTGGCTAGCCACGATGCTTACTGAACACTGAGAGGATGGGTTTATGGGTTGGTCATATCTACAAGTTGGATGAAATTCTTGAGTATTTTCATGTGGGAACCAGAACCTCAATTTTTTCCTCTCTTGACACATGCTCTCTTGCACGCCCACCCCTCCACCTCTACGTCGACCACCCTAATCCTGCCTAACTAACTATAGACGATGCATTCAAGCAACTGTATGGGTCCACGTACGGTTTTCAACTAGATTTCTAGATTTTTTTTATTTTAAATACTTCTAAAAATTAAATGAAATTTTAAATTGAAGATATATATTGTAAAAAACGAAAAAATGTACATGTTCATGCATATAAGATGTCCGTCCATATTTAATATATGTTCACCTCATATTTTAACCGTGGGCATCACATATTCCAGAAGATTGCATCGCCTATTTTCAAAGAATCCTAAAATGATTAAAAATGTTATATAAATATGTTTTATTGTATGAAAAAATATGTTCCTCTAGTATTCAGAAATATTTATTGCATATTCTAAAAATGATCATCACGTATTTGGAAAATATTCATCACATATTTGAATTATGTATAAAAATTATTAATGTAATAAAATGTAATATCTCATAAAAAATATATGAGAAATTTTGAAATCATATTTATATATCATCATGGATAGAAAATTATATTCAAGTTATTGAGTTAGAATCAAAGAAAGTAAATAAAGCTCAACTGATAATCAGAAAATAAAATCAAATAGGAATGGGAAAAAGGCTAAATCGAAAAAGGAGCTTAAACACACTAGAAAAAAGGAAAAAGGACGGCCATAGCACCCAGACATAGTTATTCACCGACTATCCCTAACTGGTGCTAGGAGTAGGATTCGGGATCCTTCTACTAAGCCCTAGCTTTTCAACAATGTATTAACCGAAAATTTATAATTTTATTTTTTTAATTCGTGATAGGACATGTATAAATTTAGCTCTTTCCTAACATGGCATATATAACATTGACGACGCCTTTCCAAGTTCTGGACATTGGACTTTGTTCACCTTAAGGACATAGAGAGAGAGTTCGATAAAGCACACACAACTTCTCTCTCTCTCTCTCTCTCTCTCATCATACATCCTCTTCTCCCCACTTCCCCTCCATATCATGTTGAGCGGTAGATGATGCCTTCAGCAAACTATGCGGGCTAGTACATCTGCTTCTATCCCTATCTGGAGCCATGATATGTTCTAGAAGATCCCTTGTCCTAATGAACATGCTTACTCTCGCTACGGCTGCATATCCATCTTGGCAATTTATTCAGCTCAACTGTAGAACCTTCATATACCCAAAAGCTTCAAAGGATTCATATGTATTTGTCAGCGGCTGGCACTGCCTATACGCTTGGTGCTTTGCGACCCCTGTTTGTTGCACTATATATGACTTTCTGAATTAAAATTTGATCCAGGAGATGGTGGCCTTGAAATGCTGGGTCATTATGAGGATACAAGAAAAAATGTGAGACGTGCATTTGGCACACCAGTTTCTTGTTGAGGTACTAAGAGATTGTTGCAGAGATTATATGTACTGCACACGCTTTCCAGTAACTTGGTGGGATGGAAAGACACACTTCTCCTACTTGGTTATAATAAGGAAGCCTTCTACTACATCGACTTTTTTTCGACTAAACCTACAAAGTATTTGCGGTTGGAAGCTGGAGGCTTGAAGAATTGGGTATCGTTCTTTGATTGGAAACATGTTGGCTACACGCTGCTTCTCAGTGAACCAAGAGAAGAAGGTGTTATGCTATGTTCGTGCCTGCTAGTTCGATGAAAATTCTCGGTTATTTTCATACCAAGTAGATAGCAACAAAAATGAGGAGTGTGACCCAGAACCATGATTTCTTCCTCTCGGTGGTGCATGCTCATTCCTCCCACTCAGTTGCACTTCTCAGCTAACCATACTAATCATTCCTAACTATCCGGTCGCCGATTCACGAAAAGCAACTGTATGGGCCAATGTCTGGCTTTCAACTAGATTTTCATTTTTTTTGGAATTTTTTATTTTACATATTTTCAAAACATACATACTCGAAAGGAAAAATTATATCGCAAAGGTCGACAGCGGCATGGTGGACTGAGGAATGGCGGCCTCAAGTTCAAACTTTTTGTTGAGGCCGTCCAACATCTGCAGAGTGAGAGTGCGGTCCGTGACTGCTCCCGGACGCCGGCAAGGGCAGCAGCGATACCTTGGAGATGACGGCAATAGTTGTTGATGGAGTGGTCGCGCACGGCTTGTCCGGAATTCTTGGCCGAGATGCATGGCGAGCTTGGCTTCGTTCTCGAGGAAGTACTCATGGAGGCGTTTCGAGATGAAGGCGGTGGAGTCATGGGCGCGACGATGTCGAGGTGATCACCGGCGATGGTGGAGTAGAACCACAGAACAATCGATTGTCGTCAACCCGCTTAGAGTGGGTCGGAGAGACGGGAGGCGGCGCCGCCCTGAACTTGCGCCTCGGCGTGGTGCCGAGCAAGGATAAGGTTGATGTAGTTCCTCCACCGGGCGAAGTTGCAGCCATCGAGAGACAGCTTGAAGTCGACGATGTGCGTGATGCTAGCCGGGAGGTTACCAAAGAGGCGCCAGAACGCCAGCGCGGAGAGAGGGATTGGTGGTGGGGTGGGTTGGGCGGGATAGGTGCTAGGGGCAAACCACCTGAGCAGGAAGATGAGTCTGGAGTGAGGGAGGCGCGAGGGCGCGCATCAGCAATGGCTGCAGAGGCGGCGCAGCTCTTCGCCGAGGGGTCGCTGCCGTGACGCCAAGGCGTCAGTCGGGAGCGGGAGAGACTGGAGGTGGCTGGCCAAGGAGAGAAGACCTAAAGCTCTGATTACCAAGAAGAGTGTTGAAATAATGTTGCCCACACCGTATCAGACACGCATGAGAGCACAATACATATTCAACAGCCAGCGTGCTGGCCTTCCCTACATGCAGGGAAGTAGGAGATCAGGCGCCGGGAGGTTAGCTAGCTACCTAGGACCCCTGCCCTGTAGTTACAACGGCAACACATCTCATACACACATATACGCGTACATCACTGGTCACGTTACAACTCAACATTCTGTCCTTAGTGACAAATGTCGTACACAATAATAGTCCCACATTCTATCCTAATTCTCCTGTTGTTGTCATAGATCTACATCTTACATGAGAGAATTTGTGCTGTTTTGGTCAAGCGTATTAACAATTCGTGGTCTCGTGATATTATTGTCCAGGCACATCGACCTTGTCTTGATGGCGATGAGGACGATAGTTCTATAACCGTGTTGTTGTTTCTTGATCTCTCTGTTGAACGCGAAATCGCCGCAATATGAGGGATGACTGCTTTTCAGCGCAAAAGCGGCAAAGATGAGCCAAACCATAGGACTGCTAGGGTTCAGCAGGAAAAGAGCGATAGATAAAACGTATGTGAAATAGTAGATTGGTTTCGTTGAATAGATCGATTATTCTTTTCTCAATCGGCCACGACCATATATTTATATTGGCACGCTGGACTGGCGTGTACGAAAAGAATTCGAAAGCTAAACCGACTAGAATCTGGCCATTTTAATTGGATTACCATGTATAGCATGATTACCATATATCACTTTACGATCTTTAATTGGCCAGCTAACATGTTTTCGATCTTTACGATCATCAGCGCAAAACGGCAAAGATGAGCCAAACCCTAGGGCTGCTGGTCATATAAATTTCTTTGCCATTGCTCATGACCGCCAGGTCCAGAAGGAGATCTAGGATGCATATTCCCTCCAAGCCGGTTAAACACATTGCTGGCCTTATGCGATGTGTATTTTTCCAACAACATGCTAACTGTCGGTTTTGTTCTTGGAGCTTGTTTCCTACGTTCATTGACTTTCCATGCTCCTACTTGTAGATTTTTTGGTTTGATCATCCTTGGACGTGCACTATCATCAACAACATTTTCTCTCTTGCGGATTCATTCTGATCGCGCCGAATGAGCATTTTTTACTCTCAAGCTCGACCACATTGATAGGAAAAGGGTCATTATCGAGCTTCATCTCAGAACTTTCTGTAAAGGTCCATCGTCCATCATTAACGGCTGATTGCACCTGTCGGCAAAACATGTTACAATCATTAGTACCATGAGAGAACTTATTGTGCCACTTACAATAAGTTGTTCTAGCCAATTCTTCTGGAGGTGGAATTACATGACCCTCTCTCACTCTAATTAAATTATTTGGCAGTAACATGTCAAAAATTCTATCACACTTACTAACATCAAAAGTGTAATTAATTTCATCTCTTCTAGCGGGTGTAGGTTTCAAAGAAGAACATGCAAAGGGTTTTGACTTCGGCTACACATATATTAATGTCAACTTCACTAGCCGAATCACTATCATAATCGAAGGCATTACCTACATGGTTATCTTTCTCATTATTATTATTATCTTTAGACCGACTATATTGTTTAATCTCCTTAGTCCGGTTTTACAGTGCCAAAGCTTTCTACAAAACTTGATTAACATCTAAAAATTTGTGTCATTCTAATTTATCCTTAATATGAGCAAGCAGACCCGAAAAGGCAAGATATGCTAAATCCTTTTCGGCTATGGTCAAGCTAAAACATCGGTTTTTTTACATCTCTAAACCTTCCAATATAATGATGAACATGTTCATTATATTTCCGCCTAACCATACATAAATCCAAAAGTCGAAATTCAATTTTATCGACATAAAATAATCATGAAATTTTGCTCCAATTGTGCCCATGTTGAAATAGAATTAGGAGCCAGCGATGTAAACCAAGTAAATGCAGTACAGTACAAATACAGAGGGAATAAATTTACTATATAAACATCCGATGTATTGACCTCGCCGCATTGTGCTAAAAATTGTTCAACTTGCTCAAAAGTGGATCTACTATGTTCCCATGTAAACTTAACAAATTCTGGAATTCTAAAACCACGAGGATATGGCGTTGAGTCGAAGTAATCAGGGTATGGTTTTTGATACGCACGTGTTTTACCCTTAGGTTCTAAACCAAATTCTCTTAGTATACTAGCAAGCTTATCCTTAAAACTATCATTCGGCTGTAGAGAACTGGTTTGTGGAGCAGATGAAACGCTAGCACGTGATGGAAACTCCAGCAAAGAAATTTGAGCTTTTGATGCTTGCGACGGAGACCCATTAAAATATGAATCGGGTACCAGCCCGCACGGAATCCCGGTACCGACGGTCAGCAGCCGTGGTGTATTATATGCTACAGTTTGATAAAAAGGTTGCTGTAAACTAGATTTAGAACTAGCACTTCGCTTATTGTTGTTGTGATTGTGTGGAACCGAAGTTGAAACAATATGAGCAGCTACACTAGGCATAAAATTGGCCGAACTGCTCACATAGTTCCGGCCACCTTGATCACTATTTAAAGGAACATAGGGCTGCACAACGTTATTAGCCGATGCTCTAGTTGTATGATATTACTCGGAAAGTTAATGAAGCCACTATTCTCCATCGGCCTTTTCTCAGAATACTCATCGTTGATTTGCAGCACTAACGAACGAACATGACTAGGTAAATTATTTTCAATATCTTTATGAAGCTGCTCCTTAAATTCTTCAATTCTATTAGCTACTGATTGATTAATTGTGTGTGTTGTAGTTTTCTCATCAGAATCGTACTTACTAGATACACACACATCAATTAGATGACAAATTTCTTCAGTTGACTTTTTACCTTGGTGTTTGTCAAATCGGAAGGGTTCGCACATGTACCTTCTTGACGATGCCGATCCTTGTCTTGCGGTATCCAGTCAACTTTAGTCGCCCAGCCATCTCTTTCTCAACCTCTTGTTCAAGCTCGCACCGATCATCCTCCGACAGATCGTTAGGAAGTAGCGACAGAAAGTAGACGTACGTGAAAGAGTAATGCTTGTATTGATAGATTGATTGTTCTTTTCTCAATCGGCCACGGCCTTATATTTATATTGGCACGCTGGACTTGGCATATACAAAAAGAATTCCAAAGCAAAACCGACTAGAATCTGGCCATCTTAATTGGATTACCATGTATAGCATGATTACCATATATATCACTTTACGATCTTTAATCGGATAGCTAACATGCATAATGTGTAATAACAGCCCATAATGCAATAAATATTGATATAAAAGCATGATGCAAAATGGACATATCAACGTGGTGCCGAGAAAGGAAAAGGTTGATGTAGTTCCTCCACCGGGCGAAGTTGGAGCCATCGACAGACATCTTGAAGTCGACGATGTGCGTGATGCTAGCCGGGAGACCACCGGTAGGCGCCGCAATGCCAGACACGGAGAGAGGGATCGGTGGTGGGGTGGGTTGGGCGGGATAGGTGCTAGGGGCAAACCACATGAGGAGGAAGATGAGTCAGAGTGAGGGTAGCGTGAGGCGCGATCAACAGGTGGCAGCGAGCTCTTGACCCAACGGGCACGTCGCCGGTGACGCCAAGGCCAGTTGGGAGCGGGAGAGACTGGAGGTGGTAGGCCATGGACATAAGACCTAAAGCTCTGCTTACCACGAAGAGTGTAGAAATCATGTTGCCCACACTGTATTACGCATGAGAGTACGATACATATACAACAGCCAGCGTGCTGGCCTTCCCTACATTCAGGGAAGTGGGAGATCAGGCGCCGAGAGGTTAGCTAGCTACCTAAGGACCCGGCCCTGTAGTTACAACGGTAACACATCTCATACACACGTATACACGATAATAGTCCCACGTTCTATCCTAATTCTCCTGTTGTTGTCATACATCTACATCTTACATGAGAGAATTTGTGGTGTTTTAGTCAAGCGTATTAACGATTCGTGGTCTCGTATATTGTTGTCCAGGCACATCGACCTTGTCTTGATGGCGATGAGGACGATAGTTCTATAACCGTGTTGTTGTCTCTTGATCTCTCATTTCGTTCTTTTGTACTGCAAGTCTTCTTCCCTTACAGTACGACGATGAAGCAACATTTCGGCAACCTGCCTACCATAGTACATTCCTCAATCGTAGGTTCTCACTGTTGAGGTGGATGGTTCATGGCTCCCTTTTAAATCTTTGATGTTAGTCAAGCTTTTTACATGTTTGTCTTTGCAATTCTTTTAGGGATGTATGGATAAAATTCACGATGCAAGAGGTGGACCTAGCGTTGAGGACTGCAAAAAGACTTTAATGTAACTTTACGTTCTAAAATGACCTTTTCTTGATCCATTTTTTTTGCACTCATATGGTTTGTCTGATTTTAGTTAAGTCGAATCATTTAACTTCTCACATACTCTACAATCTTCTATTGTCCTACACCTATGATAGACAATTATTTACTCTAGAAACATTTAAAAATATTTGTTACATCATATGGTTTACAATTATTTGACAATATATTTAAGTATACTTACTGCACATGAATGCTCATATATAAACACAATAATAAATCTAAGTCACATAAGCTATTCTATAGAGGATTGTGATGATGCTCTTTTCATTATTTTTATCGGAACCATCTATGGGAATTCAGTTTAAATGGAAATTCAGTTTAAATTGTATACTCTCAAAAACTAATTTGGTTCGAGAATACAATTTAATGTTAACACAACTGTATTTCCGATGATATATTTTAATTTTGTAAACCAAAGAATGCCGGACCTTCATATTTAGCCGCATGGTTATGTGACTGATTATTCTAACTGTAATAGTTAAATATAAATGTCAGAATAGTACATTGACAGAATAAGTTATAAAGAAGTAAAAAATGTAATTAATTTTGCTAAGTGTAATAGCAAATTACATTTTTTAGTATCGTATATTGATATAATAAATTATAAATAAGTATAAAATGTGGTAAATTTTGCTAAGTGTAATTAGTAATATTTATATTTTAGAATACATGTTGATAAATGAAGTTACACAAAACTATGAGATGTAACTAGATTAGCTAAATATAACAGAAAAAAATATAAATGAATATATCATATTGTCATTCAATTTAAATGTGATCACCGCTTTTGCCCCATGCATATATTTTTATCCATTCCCCTTTTCCCACTACTCTTGTCTTTGGTTGAAATTTAAAGTTCTTGGTTATGCACCTCATGTGGTTATTGCTACCACCGCTGAGGATACAAGAGGTGGTACAATGAGTTAAAAGAAAAATAAAAGGAAAATACTATGAATAGGTGAAAATATGAATAAAAAGACCTAAAATACATACGATTTGCTTTATTTTATTATTCTATAGTTGTAAAATATTTATTAAAATACATAGCATAATAGAATGAAAATTATCATGCATCATTGCATGTTGAGATGGCGTTTTTCTATGTATGGTTGCATGTCGAAGCAGGCCTTTTCTCAAGCATGTTTCTTGTCGAGGTGGCATGCTTACATGTTGAGAGAAATAGGTCAGTGGGGTTAGCTATTTAGATATAAATATTTGTATGAGCTATTGTAGGTAAATTCTTCTCATCAAGTTGATCAATGTTTAGGATGGTGTTCCAAACAAAAGAACATATACCATTATGGAATCGAGAACAACTCCAGAGACGACCCATCACGTCCGTCCCTAGTACGCTTTGGGGTAGAACGGACAAATAGCAAGTCCCAACGCGTGGCCCCAAACTGACAAATGTCCGGTTTTCGTCCGTTTGCGACCAATTCCCGGCCCAAACTTGCGCCGTGTTTGGGGTGAAACGGACATCGCGCGGACGGGCTGGACGCACGCCCTTGTCCTCCCCGTGGCCCGCCTGTCAGGGACACTAGCACTCCATTGGCCTCAAACGCCTCCATCCGCTCTCCCCCCCCTCCACCCGCGATACCCTGCCCCACCCCCCCCCCGGCGCCGCCACTATTCTCCAGCCGCCTCATCGCTCACCCCTGCCGTCCATACCAAACCATCGCCTCGAAATGGCCGCCACCAAGCCCGTGCTTTTCAGAGGAGTTTTGGCCGTCAGTTGGAGGAGTTTTGGCCGTCGCCATCGTAGCCGGTGCCAGAGGGGATATGACCACTGGCGACGGCTATGGACCACGGCAGCTTTCATTGGGTGCTCCAGAGCGGCCTTTAGCCGGCCGACAACCACCCCAGCTGCATCGAGGTGATCATCGCGGCCTCTTTGCCACCACGACCGCAAGGCGTTTGACACTTTGCCCACAAAGGTATGGATAGTGGAGATGAATTTTTCTTCAACCACTTCATTTATTCATCGGACGATTCGTCCTCGGATGATGAAGATCTTGTGGTGGCTGCACTCGTCATTCACGACCACATTGAACGGGAGCTTCCTCGGTACAAGGGGTCAGTCTTTGGCCGTGCTCCCAACTTGAACTGCAACAGAGAGAGAGGCCACACCGCTTCTATGCCGATTACTTTGCAAATACCCTGCTCTTCAAACCGGATAAATTTCATCGCCGTTTTCGTATGGCAAGGCATTTGTTCAATCATATTCGAGAGGGAGTGATTGCTCATGATCCATACTTCGAGTGCAAAACGGATGCCCTTGGCAAGCTTGGATTCTCCTCTTACCGGAAATGCACCGAGGCCATCAGCATGCTTGCATATGGAATTCCAGGCTATCTGGTGGATGACTATGGGCGCATGAGTGATTCGACATGTCTGCTATCACCGCATAACTTCTGCAAGGCCATGGTGGCAGTGTTTGACCCTCGAGTACGGAGGCAGCCAAATGTCACTGACATGTAAAGGTTGTTGGTGATCAACGCCTCTAGAGGCTTTCTGTGCATGCTTTGCAACATAGATTGTATGCAATGGGAGTGGAAGAACTGTCCATTTGTTTGGCAGGGCCAGTACAAGGGGCATGTTAAAGCGTGCCTTGTCATATTAGGGAGCGGTGGCTTCGCAAGATCTTTGGATATGGCTTGCTTTCTTCGCATGGCAAGTTCTCACAATGATATCAACGTGCTGCAACGTTTCTCCGCCTTCGCAAGGCTTGCGAAGGCCACTCCCCAATTGGCCAACTTTGAGATCAATGGCCACCGGTACAACAAGGGATACTACCTAGTTGATGGTATATATCTTTAGTGGTCAACTTTTGTGAAGACAATCTCGAACCGCTAAGGTGAGAAGAGATAGATATTTGCCGAAATGAAAGAGAGTGCTAGAAAGGATGTGGAACGTGCTTTTGGTGTACTGCTATCCTGATGGGGTATCATTCGAAACCCTGCACTGACATGGGATGAAGGGAAGCTTTGGGAGGTGATGACTGCTTGTATGATCATGCATAACATGATCGTCGAGGACGAGCGTGATAACAACATCTTCGACCAAGGATTTTATTTTCAAGATGAAAATGTTGAGCCCCTGCACCAAGAACCGGCCACGTTTGAACAGTTTGCCCAATTTCATT
The DNA here is from genome assembly GCA_021605145.1 of Aegilops bicornis. NCBI lineage: Eukaryota > Viridiplantae > Streptophyta > Magnoliopsida > Poales > Poaceae > Aegilops > Aegilops bicornis. The sequence goes on along the minus strand of JAHIAL010000085.1, from coordinate 664,392 downwards.
GTGAAATGCGTGATTGGCACACTCAGTTGGATCTTCAACATGACTTGGTTGAGCACATGTCGAATCACATTGGCAACCAATGGATGTATTGGTTCATTATGTTCATTCAAGACAATTTCGATTTGGTTGCAAATCTATTTTATTGGAGACAATTTTGATTGGGTTGTAAAACTATTTTTATTTGAGACAATTAATATTTGGACGTGCAAACTAGTTTTGAACATTGAAATATGAATATATGGGCATGTTGGTTGTGGCGGACAAGATGAGGCCAAAGGATGTGTCCGCGTTGGTATGACGGCCACCGCATCCCATGAAAGGCCCAGACACGACCCCATTGTCCTACACAAACGGACATAATTCAGGCTAAATGGACGTCCGTTTGGGGTCGTGCGCAGGAGTTGGCCTCAGGGTTTGTTTATGAGCTCGAGCAACCTATTCAATTTAAAATAAATGGACAAAGCAAAGATGAAATGGCCCAGCAGAAAATTACAACCTAGAGAAGATAAAGGTGTAAAACCAAACACACGCGACCCTGCTCCTACATGCATTTTTTTTAAAGAACATAGAAAATTTATTCATTTGCAATAACAAGTACATCGTTAATGAGGAGGGGTACAATTTCGCTCAAGGGCTCCTCAAACCAGTTCAAAGATGAAGAAAATCTAGCTAACTTAGCAAGTTCATGTGCGACCCTATTTGCTTCTCTGTTACAATGCTCGAATTTAGTAATGGAAAAGTCACATGCTAAAAAATAACAATCGTCAAACACTGCCGCCGCTGTACTAGATGACCGTCCTCCATTGTTCATGGTATCGATGACCTCCATGTTATCTGAGTTAATAACTAAGTTGTTACAGCCCGCCCTTTGAGCAATTGATAGACCATATCTAAGCGCCATAGCTTCAGCCGTCGTAACGTCTGCAGGCACCAATCATTTCTCCAATTCCCCCATGCAATGAATTTTCCTTTATCGTCTCTCAGAACTGCACCAGCCATGCCCCTGAGCCGGTCATGATCAAAAGATGCATCCACATTAAGTTTTACAAACCCCCTTGGAGGTTGGACCCAACCTCCTCTTTTCATCATAGCCTTTGGTGATATAGCCAAAACATAGTTTAACGTAATTGCACGAATTCCCATGGTGATCTGGTTAGCATCTTGGGTTTTCACTTTATGGACCAGTTTTCGCCTCTCCCACCATAAATACCAAGTTGAAATTGCAATTAATTCATGGACATTCCGAATACCCAAGATCGTAAGCTCCCGTTCAGGCGTAGAAAGCAAAAATTCAAGCACCGCCTCACCAGCATAATCAACTTCGCACACTCTTTTAATGACCTCATCTAGACCCTGTTTTTTTCCAAACCTCCTTTGCTTTCTGACACTGAAATAATATATGCTTTGTATCCACTGATCCAAAGCAACATGTCGGACAATTGGGGGTAACCTTTATATATCTATTCACCAAATTAACTCTACACGGGAGGGTGCCATGCAGTGTGCGCCAAATGAAAATTTTAACCTTCGATGGACAAGATAGTTTCCAAATATCACTCCGAATGGGATTGATAGTCAAATGTCCCATATCATCGGTTCTTCTTAATTTTCCCCCGTGTTGGTGTTCCCATTGCACTGGGTAGGCTGATCGAACAGAAAAAGTTCCATCCTTTGAATAACTCCAAGCGACAAAATCCGACATACCATGTTGTGATAATGGAATTGCAAGGATCCTATGAGCATCAACTGGACAGAACATTTGTGTAACTAGATATTCGACCCAATTACTAGTAGCGGGATCAATTAAATCAGATACCCTTGAGATCAAAATACTCCCTCTTGGTGTGATTACTTTTCTATTTGGACAATTAGGAATCCAAGCATCTTCCCAAATATCAATGTTCTGACCATTTCCAACACGCCAAGTATAACCAAGCTTTGGACAATTAACCCCTGCCATGATACTTTGCCAAGTAAAAGAAGAGCCCTTTTTTAGCTTTGTATTTAATAAATCACCGTCTGGGAAATATTTAGCTCTCAACACGGTCGCACATAGGGAATCTGGATTCTCAATGATACGCCACGCTTGTTTTGCCAACATTGCTAGGTTGAAACAATGAATATCCCGGAATCCCATTCCCCCTTGATTTTTGGGTACACACATTTTTCACCAAGCCATCCAATGCATCCGCTTCTGATTATCCTCGCCCCCCCACCAAAAATGAGATATCGCATCAGTGATTCCCTTAAATTTTTTTTTAGGAATTTTAAAGACGGACATCGCATAGGTGGGGATAGCTTGTATAACAGATTTCAGGAGGATTTCCTTCCCTCCCACGGATAAAAGTTTTTCTTTCCATCCACTTATCTTCATGATGACACGGTCAATCAAATACGAAAACAAATGATTTATCCATACCCACGTTAGCCGGTAACCCCAGATATTTATCATTGAGAGCTTCAGTCATGATATTGAGTGTTGTACATAGTTGCTCCTTGATTTCCACTTTTGTATTGGGGCTGAAAAATATACTTGATTTATCAACACTGATCAATTGCCGCGATGCTTTACAATACAAGTCCAGAATTGTTTTCAAAGCCTCTGCATTGTGAATATTTGCCTTCATCAGGATCAATGAGTCATCCGCAAAAAGAAGATTCGTAATCGGTGGTGCCTCTCTGCACACTTTCGCACCTTCAATTTTCGCACATTCCTCCGCATGTGACAAGAGAGTAGACAACCCCTCAGTACATAGCGAAAATAAATAAGGTGATAACGGATCTCCTTGTCGTAAACCTCTAGATGGCTTAAAACTCTCAGTTTCTTCCGAATTAAATCTAACACGATATGTGGGACTAGCACTTGTTTCATCAATCTAGCTCAGTTTGTGCGACTAGCACTGCAATGCTAGCACATATTCTTCAGTTACAATCAACTGAGGTAGATGTGTACTAGCTTCTTGCTACTACTACAGTGTGTAGCGCTTGTTGCGCTCCCAGTGTTGGAATCTGCACTATGCATTATGCTTTTGCTTAGTGAGAAACCAAGATGATGTAGTACAGTTGAGATAAGTATTTCCCTCGATTAAAAACCAAGGTTATCAAGTAGGAGAATCACACAAAGCCTTGTGAACATCACCTGCACACACAAAAGCAAATACTTCCACCCAACGCAAAACAAGGGGTTGTCAATCCCCTCGACGGTTACTTACAAGAATTAAGTCTCGTGGTGGTAGGTGAATAAATAAATTGCAAAACAAAATAAAAGAAACAAAATTGCAGCAAGGTATTTTTGTATTTTTATATATGATAGAAGTAGACCTGGGGGCCATAGTTTTCACTAGAGGCTTCTCTCTCGAGCACATAACATATGGTGGGTGAACAAATTACTATTCGGCACTTGATAGAAGCGCATGGTTATGAAGATATTCAAGAAAATGATCATGTATATATGCATCACGTCCGAGAGCAGTAGACCGACTCCTGCCTGCATCTACTACTATTACCCCACACATCGACCGCTATCCAGGATGCATCTAGGGTATTAAGTATAAAACGAAGTAACGCCTTACGCAAGATGAGATGATATAGATAAAGTAAATCCAGTCAATATGAATAAACCCCGTCATTTTACCCTTAATGGAAACAATACAAATATGTGTCTTGTCCCTTTCGGTCGCTAGTATATAGAGCACCGCAAGATTGAGCCCATCACAAAGCACCTCTCCCATTGCAAGATAAATCACTCTAGTCGGACAAACCAAACAGATAGATCGAAGAGAAATATAAAGCTATAATGATCATGCATAATTAAGTTCGGAAAAGACTCAATTAATATTCATGAAAAATTTGATCATAAACTCATAATTCATCGGATCAATTGCTCAAAAAAATAGTTCATCGGATCCCAACAAACACACTGCAAAAGAAGACTGCCTCGAATAGAACTCCAAGAACATCAAGGAGAACATCGTATTGTAGACCAGAGAGAGAGAGAGAGAGAGAGAGAGAGATGGAGGGAGAGAGAGAGAGAGAGAGAGAGCAAGCCATCTAGCTACTAGATATGGACCTGCACGTCTCATGCGGTGAACTACTCACGCATCACAGGAAGGGCAGCAAGGATGATGTACAAGCCCTCCGTGCTCGATTACCCCTCCGACAGAGTACCAAAAAATGCCTCCAAACGAGATTGCGGAAGAATAGAAGCTCGCGGCGACGGAAAAAATGTTTCGGATGGCCTCTGGTATATTTGGAATGTTTGGGAACTTATAGAGGTGGAATTAGGTCAAGAGGTGCAACGAGGGGCCCACAAGCCCGGGCAGTGGCCCCCCGGGCATGCCTAGCGAGCTTGTCGCTCCCTCATGGCTCTTCTGGTCTTCTCCCAAACCTTCATGGGTCCTTTGGTCCAGAAACAATTAATCCAAAGATTTGTCTCCGTTTGTATTGATTTTCTGAAAAGCTAAAAACATGCAAAAACCAACAACTGGCATTGGGCACCAGGTTAATAGGTTAGCCCCAAAAAGATATAAAATTGCATATAAAACATCCAAGATTGATACTTTAATAGAATTGAACAATCAAAAGTTATAGATACGATGGAGACGTATCAAAACATCAGGCCCACTCGCAGGCCTCGTTTACCCACTCGACTTGCATGCCCGGGATTGGCCTTGGGCCTTGTAATCTCTTAAATACCAAAACCCCTCTCCCTCTCATGGTGGCGAAAGGCAAATGCCTGGTTGGCCGGCTAGGATAGCGTGTTTCCCCTTCTTCCTCTCGAATTCTCCTCTGGATGTAGCTCTCAATCGAATTCCATCGTGAATTGATAGAGAAGCCCTAACACTTGCCCCTAAAGGACGAAGGACACCCAGTTCCATCTAGATCTGGAGTCAGCATTGTGACCAAGGGAGCAGGGCAGCTCTCTCCAACTGCCACGTCTTACGGTAACTAGCGTTGGAGAAGGTAGCCGCGACCTCTGCCGTTGTGTCCTCCCTCGTTGTTAGTGCCGGAGATGGTAGGATGGAGCGCTTATTGGTTTTTTATTTTCGTTATTTCAGGTGAAATCCAGGTAGAAAGTAGTTGATCTTCATGTTGCAGTTTTACTCCTATCAATGTTAAACAATCTCAAAATTCCAATATTTCCTTAATGCTTGTTCTGTGGCAAGAAAGATGCAACACTTTCCTTTTCTATCTCTCAAATGTTGATGAAATGTATCATCATTTTTACCAAGGCACATTCATATTTGGGTGCAATAGTTTAGTATTTATCATACTGTAGTGTGTACTATGTTTCTAGTTTCTACGAACATTTTAACTATGTTACTATATTATCAATGGATGTACTAGTATTAGGTGAATGTAAATAGTGATCACAATTTATGATATATCTATACCTATAAACTATACATATTTTTTATATTATTATATTATCTATACCTACTAAATTTTTGTCTATTCGTCTATTACAAAAGGAAAAAATGCCAGAATTTCGTACATGGGCCGCCTGCAATGTGGCCGAGCAACGCCAGCCCATTTGTTTTCGTTCCCACACAGGTGGGAATACCCTGTCTCAAAAAAAAGGTGGGAATACCCTATTTATTGCGAGGTGCGTCAAGTAGTCACAACTTCGCACTGGGCGTCCAACCTGGGTTGGCCAGTTTTTTTTCTGTGATATGTCTATATTTTTCTTTTTCCGTTTCTTTTATCTTTTTTCCTTCCAAGTTTAGTTGTATTTCTCCCTTTTTTCGAAATTCAAAATTTCCATAAAAGTTCGTAATCTCAAGAAAAAACAAATTTTTTAAAAATGTTCAGGATTCCAAAAAATATCCTGTTTTGAAAAATGTTCAGAACTTGAAATATTTGTTCTCATTCCAAAAATTGTTCATATTTTATAAAATGTTTCATTTTTTGTGTTTTTCAAAATTGTTGGAGATATTCCAAAAAACTGCATTTTAAAAATGTTCCAAATACGAAAAATATTCTTGTTTTAGTGGAATGTTCGCAAATTCATAATACTTTCTGAGTTTCAAGAAAAGCATTTTATAAAATTGTTATGAATGTTCAAAATATGTTTTGTTTTTCAAAAAAATCCTAATTCAATTTTTTCATGTTTTCAAATAAATTGTGAACATTTCAAATTTTGTTGTGTATTTCTTAAATGTAAAAAAGAATTTTTTTTTATTTTAAAATATTCGTGTTTCCAAGAATATTCAGCAATTTATATATTTTTTTAAAAAGTTCAGAAAAAAGCAAAAGAAGAATATTCCCAATCTGACATTGGAGTATGTTCTTAAAGGTGGTTTGAGCTAGCCATTGGTTGGTAGGACTCGTTTCTTGAGTGGCTAGCAGCACGATACTCGGGTCTTTGAGGGCATGATTTCGATGCTTCAATTCATCGTTTCTTGGATTTTTTCGCCTTACAAACATAGATCGTCTTGGAGCCTATCAGTGTGCTGGCCCATACACTAACTATTGTGCATCCCACGCACTATTTTATGCAACTAGCGTCATATAGTGGCCCCCACATAGTTAGCCCAAGAAAAAAATTGGTCCGTCGCAGAGGCTGTATTGGGCCTCAGCCGCAGTCCCCTACTGGGTCGTCCGCATCAGGCCCATCGATCTTCGCCGAGGGAGCCAAAATTATTTGGCGATCGTAAGGAATAGAACTTGTGACGTTGCATCCACATACTCAGGCGGATGCCAACTGAGATAGGACGGCTTTGTTACATAAAAATGACTGGTTCGCCTATAGGTTTTGTTTCTCCGCTCATAGTTCCCGAATTTTTTTGTTTGACCCTCGGTGCGATTTAACTGGGCCTACCCACGCATTTATTTTTCTGTGAGATGTATGAGCAGAAATTTAAGCCGTGATTTAAATTGAAACATGGACCTTCCCTATTGTGTCGATGGATAAAACCAACTCATCTATCTTTATGATCACGATGAGTTATTAATCAGTGGGCGAAAGAAACACGGATTAGATTCAACTGGATGGATCCTCTTGAATCTAATCGTTTTTTCTTTCACCCAATGATATAATAACTCTTCGTGGTCATAATAACAACTCATCATCATTATAGTAATGAAAAATCATCATCATCATCATCATCATAGTTATATAAGAACTCATCATCATCATAATAACAAGTCCTCGTCCTCCTCGTCATAGTCATAATGACAACTCATCATTCTAGCACATTCTAGCACATAACTCATCATCATCATAATACCCCCTCCGTTCCTTGATATAAGGTGTATAGATTTTTGAGAAAAATTCCGAAATATAAGGTGTATTACGTTGCACCACTCGTTTGGATAATTTTTTTACGGATTTGATTACATTGTCTTATACTAGGCAAGCTCCTCTATTTTCTCTTATCAATTAGTCAGGTGTAATCTCGCCGAAAACTTATGAAATTTTTCCTCCATGTGTGTTCTTTAATTTCCGTGCCAAAAACTATACACCCTATATTTAGGAACGGAGGGAGTTGTAAAAACTACTCATCATCATCATAGTCATAACCAACACTAGCTAATTGTTCTTAGAACATGAAAAGTACTAGCTAGGTCCTGCTTCGGTCTTTAAGGTGAAATAGGATAAAACAAGATAGCCCCTCAATCTCCATTATGGGGAATAGAGATCAACATGTCTCCAATTTGTGGGTTGCGCACCATGTTGCCTACAAGTAGTTCCTTGCGATCATTCATAATTTTTCTCCATCCTTTTATTGTGAGGTCTACATCTCTTCGGGAATCAAGTATGGACTGTGAAAATCGTAGGCAGACTTGGCCGTAAGATAATAATATCCTTGTCACCTTTAATATGCATCAGATGAGGCACACAATCTTTCGGGAGTTTCTGTTGAAGAACATAATCTTTCTTATCTATCTATCTATACCTATACTAATTCTAGACTTCGTAGAAATTCCCACGTTAATTAGATTTTACGGGTCGTTAATCTGGTGGAACCGAGTTATAACGTTGTAGATTAACTCATGTAGATTTGAATTTTTTCCTTAGAAGGCCCATAATACTTTCACGGTTCTAGATAGAAGTCAAAATAAAAAAAATGCTTGAAGAGGCCCATAGTGCTTCCACGTACGTGTGGGAAGATTATAAAATGCTATATAAAAACAAGATTATACCATTAGCTAGCTTTCCTTAACTTGCACGGCAAGAGTTAATCTTCATCTTCATGTACGCTTATAGAAATAGAAGCCAAGAGGAAAAACAAACGTGGCCGACATACCCTCTAGACCCACACGTCCTCATCTCCGATTCGGCGGCCATGTTCATCTCGCCGTCAGCGTTTCCTACAGAATTGACCACATATACAGCTGCCATGTTCGTCTGGTCGTCGGAGTTTCCTGCAGAATTCATCTCCCAGCCAGCGGTCATGTTTGTCTCTCCCTCGATATAGGCTTACAACGATTGACCATGATTCTATCTAAAGCCTAGAATGAAACCATGGGAGAAAAAACTAGCATATTCGTGTAGAACCCATGTGTGGCATGATTCCAGGTGCGACCCCCTCTCTTTCTTTTCTTTAATAATAAGAAACATATTTCCTATTATCGGGCATGCCTCTGATTGGTTTGTTTTATGCGGTCGCAAAGTGGAGATCCGATCATGGCTATTTGCATTCTTCTCCTCTAGAAGCCTCCTCACCTCGTACAAAGGCGGGAGATCGATCCAGTACACCAGTTCGTCATCGTTCACTTTTGTGCGGCCGTGATGGACAGGAGCAGTAACGACGAACTCCATCGCCAATTCGACCAGGGTTGTGTACGTCTGCACGTACATGGCGGGAGATCGATCCAGTGCTCCACACCGACGTCATTCGTTTATGTGGTGCCGTGATGGAAAGGAGCAGCAGGGACAGACTCAATCAACAATTTGGACAGGGTTGTGTACGTGTACAGGTACATGGCTGGAGATCGATCCAGTACTCCACGCCGGTGTCGTTGGCTGTTGTGGTGCCCTGATGGATGGGAGCAGCTCCAACATACGCCATCGTCAATTTCGCCATCCCCTTCCAACAGAAGGTGGGATGCATAGCCCATCCCCCATGAGATAAACGAAGGGTGGATGCATGGAGTTATCTAGCACACGTATTGTGGCAAGTCTTCTACAGGGCTTGGTAGATTATTCATGTGCTCTATGGTCCAATCTAGAATTGGAGACAACTCTATATGAACTCAGGTGAGCACTCTGGTTGATCGTAGCTGTTGCTGCCATAGTTAGTTGACAGCCTTGACGCTTATTTTGTTCATAGTAAATTAGGCTGTTGTTTAAGAATTAAAGACAAATCTACCATGGTCTAGCACACTGCAACGAATATTTACAAGATAATTTTCAGGATGATTGAAATTTAGTTTCTTGATTGATCTTTCATGTCATTAAAGTAGTTGAAAATTTTCCTACTTCACACACTTTTCCAGGTGGTATTTGCATAGAACTTCTTATTTCACTAAATTTATTCGCATGTAGCTTCTCCTTTTATACATGGTATTGTTCTTGCCCTGTTGGAGCGGGTACGGGTATAGAAGGGCACAGTGAATACTTTGGGGTTGTATGCTTTCTTTGCAATACATATATGCCATTGTATTATGATGTAATTGCTACTGTACGACTGATTTTATCATGAATATTTAATTTTATTTTCCGTCTACTCTATTCACATATTTTATTTCAATTTTCTCATGATATAGTAAATGTTTGTTTGAATTTTTTATTATTACACTCCACATGGTTTTGCACCTATATACAACTATGCCACTATGGGAAATCATGTGTCTATAGAAAAAACCTATCCAGAACTTCATCAATTTAGAATGTTTATTTGAAAGAATCATCATGCTCCTTTAATATTGCTAGCCCGTGTGCTGGCGACTATCTATCTATCTATCTATCTATCTATCTATCTATCTATCTATCTATCTCTATACCATATTAATTGGGCCCTTCCTAGAAATTCCGAAGTTAATCAGTAATTAGGAGCCATTAATCCGGTGGGATCGAGTTATTACGGTGTAGATTAACCCATAGAATTGCATGATGTCTCGGTTGTAAAACTATTGTGTCATGTCTCTTTTTTTGTACGACTACTATTGTATCATGTCTCAGCTGGTAAAGCTAGCTCCCATCTATAGATCCATCTATAACCGTTGGATGAAGTAACAAATCACCCAGAAAATCCTGACGTCCTCTCCTTCTCTCCTTCCTCCTAGCGTAGTCACGATTCAGGAGTCCCTCGAAAGAAGATGTGAGACCCATCTCCGCTGCCACCTCCTCCAGAGTCCTGATAGGTGGCGACTTTCTATCTCGCTGCCATCCCGTTCCCTAAGCCTCCAATTGAGTGGTGGCAACAATTTTCTGTGTTGCTTCGCCTCAAGGAGGATTGGTGGCCTCATGCGTACCAATGGCTTCTATGGTTTGTGTGCCTTGGAGGCTGTAGTAGCAGTGGCTGATCCCTTATCAGATTGAGGCTGGGACCCTATCTCATAACTACATCGACGATAACGATCAATCAAACACACACACGGACGCTTCAGACTGTAAGTTAAATCACCCACGGTATAGTGCCGTAGCGGCTGGCCGTTGCGACATAGAAGAAGGCTTAGGTAGGGTCGCCACGATGAGAGTAAACTCTGCATGTCGCTGGATAAAAGATTGACTCTACAAGAGGATCTGTGTCATCGTTGGAGAGCAGAGCACTTTATGGATCCCATCTTCCAGGTTAGCAGAGCAACGTGCATGTTTTGTTCTGCCTTCTGCACATATATGATGGACAGGAGCAGCCTATGATGCAGTCCAAAGAAAAATCCCAAAAATAATTGCACGTGTAGATTATGCTATTCTCTCATTGGAGAAAAAAACTGCTTTGAAAATTGAGTGTGCTCAAGACGGTACGAGGTGTTTCACTTCTCATGTTGTTTTTCTTTTTTGCTGAGTTTTCATAAAACTAATTAGTGCAGTATTCTGTTTCTTTCTTTTTACAGAAATAGTATATACACTATATAATACAATGTAGTCTGAAAAGCATGGGAGGCCTAGCACTCTGGACGCCATAGGGCATCGGGACATGCATCAACAACCTAAGGTTGTTCAAGGCAGCGCTGCCGGGTGCATGGTTCCACAAGCTACACCAACTTCCTTCCAGTTCAGTAGAGCAGAAAAATCAGGAACATCATATGTCGAGGTATACATTCATCTGCTATATACAAATGATAATCACAATTTACATAGTAATTTCGACGGTTCAATACCTACACAGCTCCAGGCTTTATATAAGAATGAAACAAAGTATTTGTCGATTGCTCTACGGATAGTACACTATATCTATATCTATACCTACTATTAAAGGGAATAGGTATTCGTGGTTTGGTTTAGTCCTTTTAGTTTGGTTTACACATGCGATCTGGCCTAGGTACTTGTATGTTGATGGACCTTTTATGGGCTTTCGCGAAAAATAATTGGGTCAAAATAAATCAACATTGTGAGAATTGAACACATGACCTCATGTCTAGCTCTTCGATATAACAACCAACGACTTATGCGTCTTTCACATTTACTAATCCCAACTCGCTCTAAATATACGAGTGGCAGTGATCAATGTTAGGCGAGCTAATTAAGCAAATGAGCTAATAAAGGAAGGATTTGGGCTAAAACAGAATATTTAAACGGATGTGGCTAATTAAAGAAAGGATTATGGGTAAACCGGTGGAATAACTAAAAGAAAAATCATGGTCTTAATAAATTCTACATGAAGGATTTGAGGTAAAAAGGTAGGCTAATTAAAAGGAATGATCTACAGGCTTCAATGTGTTGGGGCTACTAAATTAGAAAATGAAGGATTTGATTGCCGACTAAAACAAGAAAGGACGTCATGGTAATTAATGAAAGGATTATACTTAAATGCCATTAAAAAGGATTATACTTAAATTGAATCAGTGGGAGATTATGCCCGGCAAAAAAATATATGAACATGGCTATATTGCAATGCATTTTTTATGTTCATTTTGTAGAAGGATGGTTTGCTGCAGCATGTTCTTCATAGTGAATCCGGTGCTGTGAGACATTATGCTTGCACAAGACATCAATTTTTCGGGTTGCAACGCACGGGCATATGTGCTAGTATTATATATATCAGGTACTTTTTTTAACATATATAGCACAATTTACAGCTTACATGATCACAATCTATCTTTAAATTTTTACAACTTTTTTCCCTACGACGGCAGTAGTAATTAATCCCCCGTCTATTGATTCACCTCAATATCTCATGCCTTCAAGATTCATCTGTGTGAGTTACAGGATTTCCAGTTCTCTTGCAATTTGATGTTTGTTTCGTGTTCGAGCAGGAGTAGCCCCATATCGTCTGCAGCACGGGATGTGTGGCGGCCTATAAGCAGCTTCAATTGTAGATGATGGACTCACATCCATGTTGAAACGTGATTATCAGGCTAGGAAGTCTGATGCCCATAGGTTAGTATTGATTGATCCTATCATATCTTTCTACTGATCTATATATCTTTAACTTTGGCATTTATCTGCCACCACATGGAAGTGGAATCCACATGTAAAAATATAGTACAATATTTCCTTTAAATTAAAATAGTTTGTTCTCTAACACGGTAGTAGTAGTTAATCCCCCTTCTACAGTCTCATACAGATATCTCATGCCTTCAAGTGTTTTATGTGTGAGTTGTGGGATCTCCGTTTCTCTTGCACTGTGGCAGTTGCTGCTAGTTCGAGCAGGAGTAGCCCCATCGTCCGCAGCACGAGATGTGTGGCGGCCTATAGTCAGCGTATATTGTAGATGATGGTCTTACAACCATGTCAAAACCATAAAAAACATGCACCTCATTGATGCATGCATATATGGGTACAAGGGTGGAACTTGATCAACAGGCTAGGACGTCCTATGCCCATAGGTTAGTATCGATTGGTGCAATCATATCTTTCTACCATATATCTATTTCCACCGTGACATTTACCTTCCACCACATGGAAGTGGAATCCAAGTAAAATATGCATGCAATGATGATACTGAATAGAGTTTGGTCGGAGATGGATTTTTTGCAGCGTATCTGCATGATATAAAATCCAACATAGAATAAAAATCATAATATGAAAAGTAGAATTTGCAGATGATATGTTCTCCTTCAGAACTTCGTCTGATTTTCTGGTATTTGATCTGCCGCAGGTTATTTCTTCTTCTTAGATTCATGTTTCTCATGTTGTAGGTTTGAACCTACTAGAATTCTTATTTAGTTCACTTCTATGGTTACTAACATATACAATTTATTTTCCGCCAAGGTCACGACCTGACCATTATTTACATTGACGTACATCGAGATAAAGTTATACTACAAGATGTACAAGCAGTTGTTTCTAGCGTCCAGATCTGCGCCTATGTTGTAGTTAAGGTACATAGAGTCATGGTTCAGACTCCAGAACGATCCTGTCGGATTACCTTGAACGGTTCTCATTTGGGGATCTTTACATTTTGACCAAAAAAATTTGTCCTAGAGTTTTTTCAACTGGATGGATACCAATGAAATAGATGGACACAGTTTAAGTTATGTGTTCTTTTGTTTCTTATTGATTTGTCAAAATATTTTTATTGAATTATAAGAACAAATGTTTCTCATCATCAGTCAACTTTTGGAATTTTTAATAATAGATAAATATAGATTCATACTTCATCTTAACTGTTTCAGGATACCATGATACATGGTTATTCAAAATACAATCACTTGGAAAATCTGTAGAAGGTAATTGGTAAACTGCCTTGCTAACTACATCCATGTAGGTTATTTAAGGCTCAGACTTCAATATATATAGCTAGAAATATATATTCTCAGTTCGTCATACGGCTCGCAAGAGTAAGTGACACCATGTCGTAATGTAAAACACATAATGTAGACATGTTTAGGCAACATATCCAACAACGACGGCGGACATGATAGCAGATATTTAAATTTGTTGGCAACTACTTTCGTTCTAGGAAAAAGTGAAAGCATACCAAATATTTTGCTACAGAATAACGTTTCTGATAAGCATCATGGTTCTTCGAATGGTGAAAATCAATGCATTGTAATTGTCAACATGTTTTACAACTTTGGTAATATATTAACAAAGCTACAATTATAATAATACATTGTTGTACTAGCTACTTATGTAGGACAGCGGCGATAGCGTGCTCGGGCGCGCGCGCTCCTGGTATGAGAGCGAATGGAGCAAGGTCACGTGGCTGGTGGCAGTTATGACTGATGGAAATGCAGATTGGTATTAGCGCAATAAATGGCGGATACACCGTAGTGGCACCGTATACTCGACTTGACGGAACGATGCACTGCCGTGAAGGAATTCCACCATGATGTACGGATGGACTGGTGGTACAGGTCCTACAGAACGAGGTGTCCAACAAGGGGTGGGGCCATTAAATACGATACCTCAGGTTGACTGGACTTTTTTCTGTATACGCTCCCTCTGATGCTTATTGAAAAATCAATTACATTTTTATAGCTTGCCTCCTGGTCGTTAATTACATTCGGTGTAGATTCATACATAAATTTTGAAAAAATGATACGAGCCGGCCTTACAATTTGTATTTCTACGTTTGATTACATTTCCGGTGTGTTCATTAACTCTATGTTAATTCAGCTGGCACACGCTCAATACCTACGTGTGAGTCCCACCTGTCAGTAGCAAGGAAAGAAAGGAAAACCATTATACAAAAATAAAGTGATAGCCGCTGCACCACCTGGTAGTTTCTGTCAATAGTGGAGAAAGACGTTACTTATACTCTTTAGAAGAATAATTGATTTGGAACCAAAACGCTGCATCAAGGTTTGAACAAGTGTTTTTTTCTTCTTGATTTTGGTATTTTTCATTAGATTGAAAAAATTGAAGTGATATTTTATTTTGGATTCGAACTCAAGAGTGTCGCATGTGTCCGGCAGTAGCCACTGCACCACATGCTATTTCTGGTTAATGTTATATAATGCTATACAGAAAAGTATACTTTTCGTCCTTTAATACTTCGCTGAGTTTACTTTTCGTCCCTCAACTTTAAAACCGGATAGAGTGCACCCCGAACTCTCGAAACCGGTCATTTTTCGTCCCTGCGACTGAGCAACCCGGTTTTGACCATGCGTGAACAGTACACTCGATGAACAGTAAATTCGAAAAAATAGCAAAAAAGATCAAAAAATCTGAAATTTTATGACATCAAAGATACTCAGGTATGCCACGTGTGTGCAAAATTTTGACATGTTTGGAAGTACGAGGAGCTCGCAGCAAAAAAAGCAAAATTAAATCTACTCTGAAGTGAACAGTGTATTCAAAAAATTTAGAAAACAAGTCAAAAAAATTTGAAATTTTTTGCCATCGAAGATGCTTGGGTGGTCAAGGTGCGTGCAAATTTTCGTGATAAAATAAGATCCGAGGGTTTGGAAACCACCCGAAGCAGCACGCACACGTACGCTATTTTGTTTTTATTGGCATGACCTTCTCGGATGTCATTTAACCACGAAAATATGTACGGACCTTGCACAACCGAGCATCTTCGATACCAAAAAATTTCAGAATTTTTTGCTATTTTTTGGATTTTACTGTTCACTTTAGAGTAGATTTATTTTTTATTTTTGCTGCGAGCTCCTCGAACTTCCAAACATGATGAAAATTTGCACGCACATGGCGCACCTGAGTATCTTCGATGTCATAACATTTCAGATTTTTTTTATTTTTTTTGCTCTATTTTTAGAATTTACTGTTCATCAAGTGTACTGTTCACGCGTGGTCAAAACCGGGTTGACTCAGTCGCAGGGACGAAAAATGACCGGTTTCGAGAGTTTGGGGTGCACTCTGTCCGGTTTTAGAGTTGAGGAACAAAAAGTAAACTCAACGAAGAGTTGAGGGACGAAAAGTATACTTTTCTCAATGCTATATATATTTAATCCGGAAAATCGTCTTCAATCTAAAATGTGTGTTGCACGGGTTTACTGTATGAGTGCTTCTCTCATCACCATTTTTCCTGGTCGATCGGTTATGGAAAATTCCGTGAGCCCATTTTTCAGAAGATGCTCATATGCAGATGTTTTCACATAACAACTTTTGTCCAAGTGATAGGGTGTGAACCATAAAGGCTCATATGCAAAAAGTATTGATGGAGAGTTAACGACAATGACATAAATGTACTCAAAAGTATCTGAAACACAAGTTGTAGGATCGATTTATGTCAATTTCAAGTTTATGTATATATGTGTACATCCAGTGCAAGTTTATGTATTAAAATTCTACCTAACAAGATGGCGTTTTGGCACATGGGAGCATATGCTCCTGGATTTTAAAATGTGTTTAAACATATTTTGAAATGTCGCAAAATTCTGGCAAAATGATTCTCGCTTACATCTTGAGATTATATGTGCATACAAACTCGTTTCGTAGAAAACCGACAATTTTTGTGTCACATGCAAAAAAGACAAAATTTAGTGTTAAAAAGGATTTTCATGAGACTTTTTTGTCTTTTTTACACAAGGCGTATAAAATGTCGGTTTTTCATGAAACTTGGCGTGCGCACATACAATGTTGAGATGTGCGTGTCAAATTTGTGTTCGGAATTTTTTGACATTTTGAAATATGTTTTTTGATGGCAGGAGCATATACTCCCATGTGCCAAAGTGAATTTCTACCTAACTAACTCCTTATTGAACAGCAGGTGAAGCTTCATTTTTGGGGCTCATGGCCAGCCGGAGATGGGAAATGGGCCCCAATAGTCATTTTATTATAGGTTTAGAGTATGGTCTAATAGAAAAATGTCTAAATGTAAAGAATTTGCTCCGGTATAGATAAAAACATTCGGTTTTATGTAAAAAAATCTGATTTGTTTGAGTTTGAATCAAACATGTTAATTTTCTTCGAATTTTATTGAAATGTAACTGGCCATATATGGCTAGGTTTGGATGGCCGGCTCACACATCCGTATCAATGAACTGGTCCTATGTCCGTGGACGGATGTCGAAATAAATTTGCGGGTTTGCAGATGCCCTTGCTACCCAAAAGTTTATGTATCTAATCTCGTGATCTGTAGTTGGTGTGCCAAGGTGCATTGCATGTGCTGTACTGGGCGGGGACACGATGTTGTGTTTCCATGTACCTGCTAATTTGCATTTGCATGTGCGTTTTACATTATTATTTTTCTTTGATCGGTGTACGGGAATTTGACGCAGCGTGCTCTCCGGAATATATTGTTTGATGGGTTAGCTGAGAAGAGTACTTCCTGACAGCGTTCCTATCCATTACGTGCCGTGTGGGATGTCAGGTATGAACCGTTCCGAAGGCACATGTCGGTCCAGGACGTCCGCCCCTACGCCGTTAATCACATGGGCCCCGTCCTACCTGCAAAGCCCACCGCCATTTATACACAACGTATATACACATCAAGTACCTGACGCGGCCCATATCCCCACGAGAACGAGCGCGTAGAGATTCCAGGAGCGCGCGAGCTCGTCCGCTCCTATGGGTTTCCGAGATCTCAACGGAACACATGCAAGTCGTAGAATTTACAAGATTTTTGACATTATATTGTGAATTGGGTTCCTAAAACACTACTGGTGGAAATAACTTATAGTTGCCGACAACTTTCCATTGATGCCATATGCATTGAAGCTATATATATGGCCCAAGAACATTGGACTATGTAAATTGGTGAAGATTTCAACAAACGTTTGTTATATCAATACTAAATTTCTAGCAGCAGAAACATCTATGGCGTATACTTATCTATTAATATGTCATTTTAATTTTAATGTTAATGATGGATTTGAATATCCTTGGAACCGTGGATATCTATCTAAAAACGATAGTATGACTTCCTTACATTTACGTTCACCTTTCTTATTTTGTTGCATATATAAATACTTTTCTACTTACAAACCATAAAGAAGTGATGTGCACCGTCAAGTTGCATAGTGTTGGAGCTGCAATAATAATTTGGTAATTGAAAAAAATCTAGAAAGGTAAATTGCATAGTGTTGGAGATTGAAGAATCAGTGACAAGAAAAAATTCCGACAATGCGGTCTAATATTTCACGAGTATGGCATTCTTATGTTAGTTTTTTAATGCTATTTTTTGTAGAATTTGCAATATTACCAGCAAGGTATGTTTGTGTACCATTACTAGCATATTTTATTAAAAATAATAATAATGAAGAACCGTGGTCAAAATAGGCAACCTGATGTAAGTTAAATTGATTAGGACATAAAATTATTATTAGCACTCACTTTTATAGGCTAGCCCGTGCGAATGCACGGGTTGGCAACTAGTATTTACTAATTGGAGGCACCAAACGAGTCTCCGTGTTAATCCTTAGAAAACTAATCAAATCATCCGTACAATCTCCCTGCTATCTGTTTTACAGTCGTAAGATGAAGCACCCGAGGAGTCCACACCATTTATCCCACGAACACATGTCCTTACCGAACTCTTCATGGGCTTTGGAAAAGCAACTCTTCACGAGCTGAAAAAAAATGTCTACCTTGCAGTCCAAGACTCGACCGAATCATGGCTGAGGCACTTCTCCTCCTTCCTCATTGTCGGTGTCAAAACCGGCGGATCTTAGGGTAGGGGGTTCCAAACTGTGCGTCTAAGGTCGATGGTAACAGGAGACAGGGGACAATGATGTTTACCCAGGTTCGGGCCCTCTCTATGGAGGTAATACCCTACTTCCTGCTTGATTGATCTTGATGAATATGAGTATTACAAGAGTTGATCTACCATGAGATTGTAATGGTTAAACCCTAGAAGTCTAGCTTGTATTATTGTCATAATAATCTATCAACTAGCCTGGCCTTGGCTTATATAATGCACCAGAGCCCTAGGATAACAAGAGTCCTAGCCGAATACGTTGGTGGAAAGGAGTCCTTGTCTTGATCACCAAGTCTTGTGGAATACTCCTTGTATGCGGCATGGGCTGCCCGAAGTGGCCCAGGAGTGAACCGCCATGGGGGTCCTTGGCCCGATCCACCTAGTCGGGACACGATGTGGTGAGTACCCCCTAGTCCAGGACACCATCAGTAGCCCCCTGAACCGGTCTTCAAGTTGGGGACGCTCCTCGATCCTTCCGAACTGTTCTTCATCTTCGGTCGTCGGTCTTGAAAACTGGTTCAACAAATCTTCTCGTCTTGGATCTTGAGGATCGCCGAAGTGAATCCGAAGGGTTTACACATCGGGTATCCGAGGAGCCCCTTTAAGTTCTCGGCCTTTATCAATGCCTTAGGATTATTTTTTACGCCACACCTCGGGTTTGAAGTTGTTCCCATGCGGCGGTGTCCTCTTGCATCCGAGCTCCAACGCCGAACTGCATTCGAGATATCTTTTGCAGTCGAGCACCAACATCGGACTATATCCCAGCTCCAACGCCGGAATATATCCGAGGTGTCATAGATCACCTTGGCTTGAAAAAGTTTGAAGGAGGTTATCCGAGTTTAACGCTAAAAAGTTCTCTATGGAACGATCCATTCAATTGGCTTTCTCACGGACCGCCTCGAGCTCCAACGATGGTCGGGCCCCGAGGTGTCAAACTACCTTGGTCTTTTAAAATATTGAACGAATTCAGCCGAGCTTAATGCCGGAAATGCCATCACTAGTAGAAAACATGGCATACGTTCGAGCCAGATAAGCCCATTAGTCTCGGTTCGATCACGAACCGGGACCCGTCAAACCATTGGTCCCGGATTCGTGAGGCCAGGGGGCCTGCTGGCCTCGTGGGGGCATTGGTCCCGGTTCGTCTTGCCCCTTTGGTCTCGGTTGGTGGTACGAACTGGGACCAATGGGCCACGCTCCTGGCCCACCACCATTGGTCCCGATTGGAGGCCTGAGCCGAGACAAAAGGGTGGTCTTTAGTACAGGTTCTAGGCAAGAACCGGGACCAATGAACCGGCCAGGGGAGAAGGCTTTTGTGTGTAAAACATTAAAAGCAAAAAGAATTTCCATAAAATAAATAAAAAAGCAAAAAACAGAATAAACTTTAATAAAATAAAAAAGCAAATAAGTAGAAACAAAATAAAATAAATAAGTAGAAACAAAAGAACTTCAATAAATAAGTAGAAACAAAATAAACTTTAATAAAGTAAAATAAATAAACTTTAATAAAATAAATAAAAATAGCAATATTAAGTAGAAACAAAATAAAATAAATAAAGAAAAAGAGAAAGAATATTCATAAAATAAATAAAAAAGCCAAAAAAAGAAAATAAATAAGTTTAAACAAATTAAACTTTAATAAATAAGTAAAAACAAAATAAACTTTTATAAAACCTCTAGTATTATTGAAACTAAAATTATATAAAATTTATGCAACTAAAATTATCAAAGTATTTTCTGTTCAAAACTTTAAAAGAAAAAAGAATTTTCATGAAGAAATTTTTGTTAGAAACTTTAATAGCAAAAAGAATTATCATAAAGAATTTTTGTTAGAAAGTAAAATAACAAAATATGTTTTTGAATATAATCATAAAAAACATTAATGTTAAATAGCAGGAAAAAGAATAACTCCAAAATCTATTTTTATAGTAAAGCTGTTCAAAAACTAGTGATTCACACAAATTTCCAAAAATTCAAATTAGAAAACAAATGGCACTAAAAGTTTATAATTTTTATTACCTAAAAGCAAAAAAGAATCACTGAAAAACTAGTAAGTATTTTGCTGTAAGTAGAAAAAAAAATAAAAAAATAAAGCAAAAAAGAAAACAAAAAAATTAAAAAAAGTGGCACCTAATTGGCCACCACGGCCTCAATACGACTAGAAACCCAACAATGGGCCAGGATTCAGGCCCGCAGTAGGCCTAGTAGGTCCACAGGCACATCGTGAGAGAGATTAGGCCCGTAAGCCTGCATTAGAGAGGAGCTCGAGAGGGCAGCGGCAGTGGGGTTTATAAACCACTCTGAGCCCCTCTCAACTAGCGAGGTTGGACTAAACTTTTGGCGTGACGCGGGCAGCACCAGGGCCTTTGGTCCCGGTTGGTGGCACCAACCGGGACTAAAGGGCAGCATTGGTCCCGGTTCATCGCAACAACCGGGACCAATGCTCCACCTTTAGTCCCGGTTGGTTCCACCAACCGGGACCAAAGGCCTCTGCTTCCCGCCCTTTGGGCTGCTGAAAAGAGACCTTTGGTCCTGGTTGGTGGCACCAACCGGGACTAAAGGGGGGCATTAATCCCGGTTGTTGCCACCAACCGGGACTAAAGGCTTTGCTATATAAGTTGACACTTAGGAAATTTTCATTTCTCATCTCTCAGTTGCCCCCCAACGACATCGACGCCGCCAGGCTGCCCCAACGCCGCCCGCCGCCCGCCATCGCCATTGCCCACGCCTCGCCATCGCCGCCCTCGCCTCGACGCCTCGCCCACGCCCTCGCCGTCACCGCACGCCGCCCCTGCCTCGACACCGCCGCTGCCACAAGACGCCTCCTTCCCGACCCGTCATCGTCGCCTCGACAACATGCCGCCGCCACGTTCGGTCCGGCCGGCCTTCCTCTGATTTCATATATATGATGTTTTTTAGATTATATGTATATGTGTGATTATATGTATGTGTGTATATATGATTATATGTCCTGTTTTATTTTCCAGATTGTTTGTTCATATATATGATGATTTGTTTTTTGCATTTTTATAAAAATGTATATATGTATGTATGTTCTCTGTGTATATATGTTCATATATGCAAAATTTAGATTTTTAGAAAAGTTTTTATCTATGTATGTTCTCTGATTTACTGCATTTTAGGTTTGTTTCATTTTTAGAAAAGTTTTATATATTTAGGAAGAAGGAAGAGAAGGAAGAAGGAAGAAGAAGAAAAAGTTTTATATATGCAAAAGTTATATTTTTAGAAAAAATTTATATATCTAGCTAGGAAGAAGGAAGAAGGAAGAAGAAGAAAAACTTCTATATATGCAAAAGTTACATTTTAGAAAAGTTTTATCTAGGAAGAAGGAAGAAGGAAGAAGAAGAAAAACAAGGAGAAGAGAAGAGGAAGGAGAAGAAGAAGGAGAAGAAGAGGAGAGGAAGAAGAGGAGAAATAAGTAAGAGGAGGACAAAAAGAAAAAAAAGAGGATAAGAAGAAAGGAATAGAAGAGAGGAAGAAAAAAATAGAGTAATTTCTATTGTTTTCTTCTTCACCTCTATTCCTTTCTTCTTCTTCTCTTTTTTTTCTTATTTTTTTTCTTCGATCTTCTCCTCTCTCTATTCCTTTCTTCTCCTCCTCTTTTTTTTCTTCTTCCTCTTCTTATTTTTTATCGGGTATGTCGTTGTCGATAAACCATCTCCCCGGTAACTTCGACATGAGGGGGGGGGTCGATATAACCCCTCCCTGATAACATTTTTTGGGTGATTTTATTGTCGAATATGCAAATGTTTGTACATTCATATGCAAAGAATATGTCAATTTTTTTGTAGTAGATGATGATGATGATATATGAAAACTTGGTCAATTTTTTCTGTTGTAATTGTTCGATGAATGTTTTGTGTTAAAACTCGTATTAAGTTTGTTCGATGAATGTTTCATGGGAGATAGGGAGTAAAAACTCATCAGACATGACGGGGGAGGAGTCCCGCTCCGGTTCCTAACTCTCTCAGGAATTCAACATATATTCAACATGAGGGGGGGGGGTCGATATACCACCTCGATAACTTCGACATGAGGGGGTCGATATACCCACTCTCGATAACATTTTTCCATGTATGTATGTCGTCGTTGTCGATATACCCCTCCTTTACCAAGTTAAAAGAGTGTTGTCGTCGAGGCCACCCCGAACCCTTTAAGCGTTGCCGAGGCCACCCCAAACCCTAGAGAAGCGTCGAGGCCATTAATTAATATAATTCCTTGTTGTGATTAGCTATAGCTAGGTCTACCATCTTCACCAACATCTCCATCACCTTCCCCCATCTATATTCAGCGGTCCACTCTCCCGCATCCCGCTGTACCCTCTACTTGAACATGGTGCTTTATGCTTCATATTATTATTCAATGTTGTGTTGCCATCCTATGATGTCTGAGTAGATTTTCGTTGTCCTATCGGTGATTGATGAATTGCTATGATTGGTTTGAGTTGCATGTTTTATTATTTCTGATGTCCTATAGTGCCCTCCGTGTCGCGCAAGCGTGAGGGATCCCCGCTGTAGGATTTGCAATATGTTCATGAGTTGCTTATGCTGGGTGGCGTGAGTGATGTACCTGCAGACCGAGTAAGTAGGTTGTTTTGCGTATGGGATAAAGGGGACTTGATACTTTAATGCTATGGTTGGGTTTTACCTTAATGATCTTTAGTAGTTATGGATGCTTGCTAGAGTTCCAATCATAAGTGCATATGATCGAAGAAGAGAAAGTATGTTAGCTTATGCCTCTCCCTCAAATAGAATTGCAATAGTGATTACCGGTCTAGTAACATAGTCAATTGCTTAGGGACAATTCCGCAACTCCTACCACCACTTTTCCACACTCGCTATATCTACTTATTGCTTCTTTATCTAAACAGCCCCTAGTTTATATTTACGTGTTCTTTATTATCTTGCAAACCTATCCAACAACACCGACAAAGTACTTCTAGTTTCATACTTGTTCTAGGTAAAGCGAACAATAAGCGTCGTGAGAGTCGTGTCGATGGCGTATAGGGCTTGAGAGAATATTTGTTCTACCTTTAGAACCTCGTTGGGTTCGACACTCTTACTTATCAAAAGAGGCTACAACTATCCCGTATACTTGCGGGTTATCACAGATCTATTCAGGAAGTGGAAGAATGACCTGAAAGCAAAGTTTATCGACAAAGAAAAGACACCAGAATTCATCGGCCGGTACAAGAAGCTCAGAGATCAATGGGACGCATTTGTGGCCAACAGGAAATCGGAGAGGAGTAAGAAGATGTCAGCGATAAACAAGATAAATGCTGCGAAGAAGGAGCATCACCATCGCACGGGGTTAGGTGGCTGCCTCAAAGCCCGACCGTTGTGGGCTAAGGCTGAGAACGACCTGCTTGATAAAGGGGTCGAACCAGAGACATTGAACTGGCCAGACTGTTGCCGGACTTGGTTCTTCGGGGTTGGCGGAACCTTGGACCCTGTAACAGGGAAGTGCGTTTGGACGCGTGAGCAACTGCAAATACCCGTCACGAAGCTTCAGCATTATATCTCTGCAGTGCAGGAAGGGACGTTCGTTCCAGAGAGAGAGAAGGACGAGCTCACAATAGCCCTCGGGAATCCTGAGCACCCTGGACGAACACGAGGCACGCCAGGCTCCGTTCTGTGGAAGGCTGGGTTTCCGGACGCACGCGGTTACAAATGCCAAGAGAGGAGGAGGAAAGTGGAGCAGAGCGAACTGCAGGAGCGGCACGCAAGGGTACGGAAGCTAGAGGAATGAGATGCAGTTCAAAGCAAGTGACCTGCCGAACCTACCCCCGAAGCTACCCCGCCATCTCAGCGGAGAAGCAGTGTGGCTTCCATCGAGCTGCTTTGGGTGGATCCTGTCTTCACGGCTCTTGCTAGCTACCCCGTGGATGCTATCACAGAGTCTCAACATTGCCACCTTATGACGCAATGGCAGAACTACAAAGTCAAGGGGGCTATTGGCTCTGCTCGACCTCCTGAACCCGGCGCAACTTTTCACTGTCGTCCAATTCCAGAAGGATATGTTAGGGTGACGGTGGACGAAATAACGGAGGGATTTGAGGAGCTCGTGCTTGACCACCCTACTGGTGAAGGGGAGACTCGGCTGGGTTCTGCTCTGAAGACTCCATGCCTATGGTGGAAGGAGCTCATCAACCTTCCGAACTGGACGCGTCCGCCTCCTCCTCCTACTCCGGTGAGTCAGGGCACTCCGCCTCCTCCTCCGGCGAGTGATCAGGGCACTCTGCCTCCTTCTCCGGTTGTCGTGGCACTCCGCCTCCTTCTCCGCCTGCACCGGCACGCCCGGCCAGCCAGCCTCCTCCTTCTCCGCTTTGTCAGCAAGGGCGGAAGAGACCCCCGCTGCTCCGGCTGCTCCGGAGCATCGTAGTCCTTCTCCTCCGCCTTGTAAGCAACAGACGAAGACAGGTGCAGCCGCTCGGCCTGCTCCGGCGTCTAGCAGTACAGCCAAAGGCGGGAGGCAATACAGATTCGGTCCATCTCTCAAGACTCCAGAAAAGTTACCATACGAGATGACCGCACAGGAAAACGAGGAGATCTGTCAAGCCCAAGTGAAGGACTACTTTGAAACGCAAAGAGCTAAGAGACATCCACCTCCGATGGAGAAGATAGATCCGGTGAAAGCGAAGCGCACTTTGGATGCCCTGCAGTGACAACCACCGTCTCCACCGCAAACCAACTATGAGCGCATTACTGAGAGGACATATAAGGATGCGAAGTGGTCGGGAAGTACTTGCAGTGACAAAAGGTTACAAGAACGAAGAAGTGAAGAAAAAATTCCCCAACTCGGCGAACAAACGAACCAATCGTGCCCCCCACTCAAGGTGTCTAGTGATATCGTCGCTAATCATCCGGGGATCTCGCCCGGTACCAATCTTGCAGATTACATGCACGACGTGATGCACATTTTGATATAATGGAGGTGGACGAATTCAAATACGAGTACGGGAAGCCTCTCGTCGAAGATGGAACTACTCTAACAACGATGATGCAAAGATTCCATGATTGGTACATGGAAACCTGCAGAAAGCAGTCAGCTAGGAAGAAAATAGATACTTTGACGCTGAAAGTTAAAGAGGATCAGCACGACCTTGTTGGCATTGAGGAGTTGTTTGTTCCATTTGAGGAGTTCTTCCGGTTTTTCAATCTAAAGGCCCTCGATAAATTAACGGTCACTTGCTACCGCTCCTGTAAGTACTACTTACATCATTAAGTCTCTATATATAGCTCAGCTCTTTCATTGTATGTATATATAATTATCCTCACTATATTATGCAGATTGAAGATCGTCTAATGCAGAAAAGTTGAAATGTATGATATCGGGTTCATTAACACAAATCTCATAGATGAATTTACGGTTACATTTCATGCCAAAGAAACTGAGGACAACTTGCTACGATAGGTGGTAATAAATCAAAACAAAGATACAATATTCTTTCCGTACAACTTCAAGTGAGTGTTACTGTCTTGTGCATATTCGGTTTCCCTTAATTACTACTCGAGGTTATAGTAATTAATGTAATTGATGAGTTATGCATGCGTGCGCAGGTTCCACTATTTTCTCCTAGAGATTAAGCTTGAGCAGGGACTAGTAAACGTCTTAGACTCGAGACGAAAAGATCCCGAGGACTATGCAGACATGTCTAAGATGCTCGAGAAGTAAGTTGAATCGATCAATATCGCACCATATCGGCAACTTTGTTCATTTCACGATATCAAGTAATTGTTTTCTTTGTCTCGCTGGATTTGGAAAGTATTCACCGCACAAGTTACTTCATTGCCGCAGGATCTGTGATGGAAATACCCGAAAGTAAGTACTACTAGCTAGCTAGTTCTGCGCATCTCCCGTTGATTCTAGCTACTTTCATCAATGCCATTTATAATGCTTCATTATCAGTTTGATTGACCTCTGTTTCTCGTAAAGTGCTTGTGGCAGGAAGACGGGAATAATTATTGTGGATACTATGTCTGCGAGTTCATCTACAACGCGATGACCAAGAATAGGCGGGGCTACTCTAAAAGACAATATGAAGTGCGTAAGCAAAAATATTCACAAGTTTATTTTATTACCATCATTTCTGTTCAGTTTCATTCATATATATATGTATTGACCCCCTTATTCAAATTAGATGTGGGAGATGCGGAATGAACTCCTACCAGAAGATCGCATGCGAGCAATTCAAGAGGAACTGGCTGGATTCTTTCTTGACCACGTCATCAATAAATCCGGAGAATACCACCATGCATGTGGAAGTTGAGTTCATATGTTAGGGTATTGTAAGAGATCTTACACATTGTATATATATGTAGCCAGTAGCGTCGGTAAGATATACGAAAACTTGTTGTTCGACCAATCTCTCAGAGAAGGAGAGGTCGATCACTTCTGTAGATGTTCATGACGATCCTCTGTACTTAATAGTTTCCTTCATTTGCTTACTAGCTAGTTAGCGTGTCGAGTCCTCTCTATATGTAGCGTCGACCAAGCACGGAGATAAGAGAGGAAACTTCTCTCTATTAGCTAGCTAACACAATATATGAAACCCCTAAATTAAACCTACAAAACGCCCCAACCCCCCCCCCCCTTCAGAAAAAAACAAAAAAACCAGCCCCTGAAATGCCGACCTGTGGAAGCATTTTGGTCCCGGTTGGTGGCACCAACCGGGAAAAAAGGCCGCCTGCCTGGGCAAGCGGCGACGGCCACGTGGAGACCCCATCTGTCCCGGTTCCTGGGTGAACCGGACTAAAGGGACAGGGCTTTAGTACCGACCCTTTAGTCCCGGTTCGGCAACTGGGACAAATGGCCCTCGCGAACCAGGACAAATGGGCCTTTTTCTACTAGTGCCTCTATGGAGCCAGCAACTGGCGCCCGAGATTTATGACGAACTGCTTCCGAGGTGGTGCATCACCCCAACCGCGGACTGATTTTGTGAACATTTTTGATTGGTGCAATTTACTCTCTGCCGAGATATATAGCCAGTATATGTATATCCAGTAGCCCTCAAGGTGTGTGTTGGTCTAAACCCGAGATATATACTATTGACTTGCATTTTTCTATTGAACATAGCATGATTTGACTAAGAGATTCACTCCTTATAGTGTTGCTTGGATCACTATTATGTGCATGCATTAGGACCAAATAGCTAACACAAAGTCACTTAGAAACAAAATCTGTTAACTCATACTACTTGGCAACTGCCTAGATAGTTAAATAGCCTTATTAATAGCTTACTTAAGGAATTCAATCCTTACTTTTCAATAGCTGGAAAAAAAATCCTTCTTTACCTTCATAGCTTATATCAACATTTTCAATCTTTACTTCTCAGTAGCTGTCCAAATAATTCTTTGGTTCCTTATTAGGTTATTTGAGTATATTTAATCCTTACATTCAGCAGCCATCTAAATAATCTATTGTTTTGGACTTCTGTTTCACAACTACAAAGTTAGTTAGTAATCTATTGGACCATGGGTTTTCCTGTTCTTAGTGCAAATGTACTAAAGTTTATATTGTATTTCACATGTTGTCCATCAATTAAAATTGTACCCTAGACAATAATAATAGGGATATGGTGCACGCACCATGTTATTTTGTTTCAAGAATACTACTATATATATTTTTGTTTTTCAAATAACAGATTACGAGATTTGTGCCATGCTCTAGGGTAGAATTATTAATTGTGGCACTCAAGGTGGGTGAAAAGGAAGGTTTACAACCTATTATAGAATGTCCTAAAAATTCACATTGTTATTGTTCTCTACTAATTGTTTGTGTTCAACTCAAAATACCTTATTTATGTGAGTATACAAGCTATACTGACGGAGGCTACAGACATACGGGATGTTATTATTGAAAGGACTTCAGTTTCCCGTAGAGCATTATGTTTGAGTTTTGAACATTATCATAGTACTACCAATTGATATTAATGATTATGTCCATATTCATTTGGGTTGCAAATAGTTGTGTAGTTGTGAAGAAGTTTATATCTACTATGTTATATCAACTAATCAAAAACTAATTACACGACTAGACTGGTAAAGCATAAGATTTATGTTATCAAACAAAGGTGACATAGAAATGTCAACTGATGTTAATATCTATATAAAATATTTATTCCAGATGAGAGCTTTAATGAGACATGAAGAAAAAGAGAAACAATGTGCCAATCCGTCTAACTATAGTATTGAACAAAAATGTTTAAGGTCCATATGGTGCACTTCAAAATATAACATAATATATTATATAACTCCTTGAACTGATATTTCAACATATAGCTATTAATTTCTGTGATGTTTGATATGAGGTAAAGAATGATAAAGTGTCACGCAGGTACCATGCAGGCAATAGTACATACATCTCCGACAATTCAGCAAAGGTCCACACTTCTATGTCGATTGTCCATCATATGCACTAACAAATTAGGATTGGATATGTGTTGTGGCACATTCAGGACAAGCACGTGCAAGGAAGCTCATCCATTAACCGGAAAGCTTCTTATCTTTGCTTAATAATCAAATTTATGATAGTGATTAAGTAATGTCCGGCCGCGTTGCAATTATAAATAAATTGTTCCATGCTCATATTCGTGAAAGTTATTAAACTCCAACCCATGTGAATGCATTATGCTTGCCTTACATTTTTACTGGAACTTTCTCGTAGGAAGGATAATAATAGATACAACATTGCTTATGCGATCTATCATTTAGTTTTTAGAAATAGGTTGAGATATTTGTTAAAAAAGTATTTCTTTGCTGCATATCTCACGAGTGTCAATAGTAATCAACCCTCTTATGTGGACCTAACTGAAGAAATATGTTCATCTTACGACAATCCTGAAAAAACTATACATGGTGACTCATTTGTATCTTTCTAGACACAAATATCTTTTATGACTGTCGGTGTACTAAGATAGGGGTACCTTAGTATCCTGAACTTGTGCACGGGCAGTCGCAGCGTCCCCGTGGCAAGCCTTGCCGGGCGTCCGCCAAGACCCTCCGCAGCCTTTCAGAAAACAAGACCCCGGCAAGAGGAGCTTGCCGATGAGCCATTCAAGAACAAAGTGTTATCAGTCAAAGAAGACAAGACCCCGGCAAGAGGAGCTTGCCGGGAAGGCCACTCTAGGCACGAAGAAGGCCCCGGCAAGAGGAGCTTGCCGGGAAGGCCACTTGAGGCATGAAGGAAGCAAGGCCCCGGCAAGAGGAGCTTGCCGGGAAGGCTTGGTGAGCGACAAGCTCCCAAGCGCGACAAGAACCTTGCCGCGGCAAGGCGCTCGCCGCGGCAGGTAACCTCTCTTCCTCTCCGCTCCAGCTCATCCACCAACGTGTCGCCATGGGGCTTCCCCAGGCGCACGTGTCGACGGGCTGTGCAGCCAGCGGGGAGCGGCGACAAGCGGCGCCGACAAGCTGTCGTCGTGGCAAACGGAGGTGCACTTGACGGTGCCCGTTGCACTTTTCAGGCGACATGGACGGGCATTTATGGCTCTTGTCCCTTGCCGTCAGAGTTAGGTATAGGCCACTGTACACTGTACAAAGCGGTGTACCAACCTCTGTTTTTCCTATTCTACCCCTGCCTACTTGCCACCTGTGGTGACCCCTTGTGCCTATAAAAGGAGGCCCGAGTGCAACGTAGAAAGGGTTCGCCTGCTCGGTTCAGCTCGCACGAGGCCACAGACTCAAGCTAGGTTTTTTTGTAGCTCTCGCGCCCCCTAGCAAGAACACAATACAACTGCATAAGCAGCAAGAGGGAGTATTATCTCTCCGGAGAGCTCCGGTTGGGTAAATCCGCTCATGTGATCGCCTTTGATCCGCTCTTCGCATCCTCCGCCCCCCGGCCAACCGAAAAGGGGCCTCGATCCCGTAGGGTGTCCGTGGAGGTACAGATTTCCCCGACATCTTTGGCGCCGCTGTAGGGGAGCGTCGAGGCTGTGTGAACCCGATCCGGAGGTCACACGAGCAGCTTCATCAACATCTTCGCCAACATGGCGCCAAGAAGAAGCCTTCGACAGCAGCAGAGCCGTCTGCTGCCGAACCCACCGCCACCGGAGCTGTCGTGGTGGGGGAAACGCCGGGCGGAGGAACCGCGCTGCCGGCGAGCCCACAATGCCGCCAGATCCAAGGACAAGGCAGCACAGGCGTCGGCGTCCGAGTCCGCGACCAAGGCTCTTCGCAGGAGGCGCGACCGACAGGCCATGATGCTCGCTGCACCATACGCTCGCTGGATCAAGGCCAAGCTGGAGGATCCCGAGGTTTCGAGACCCGCATGCACCCCAAAGCATGCTGGTACAAGCGGGTACGGTCGCTATGGACGCTGTTCTCCTAACTTGGTTATGAGTACGAGCACATCCCGTTCTTCGCTCCCTACGCCGTTGCCGCCAACCACAAAAGCGGAAGCCTTGGCTAGAGCTCGCCATCGCTAGATTACCCTCCAACGGCCGATAAGGTCGACGAATGGAGGGCCACAATAGATTACCCTCCAACGGCGACGTCCCGCGGCAACCGAATGCCTCGCAGCCGCGGCAATGCGACAAGGCGCGAGCTGATGGCGACGAGACTTGCTGGGGTGCAGCCACCGTGCACTCCCCTTCCCGAAGACCAAGATCGCCGACTCGCCGGATCCGCCTCGACAGCGACTCCATCGCCGCCGACGGATCCGCGAGCTCGCCGCGACCAACGCCAAGTTCTCCGAGAACGGCAAGAAGAAGACGCTCGAACCCGTATCGAGCGCCGAAGAGAAGCGCGTCGTCAATCAGACCAACGCGCCGGGCCCACTGTCGATATGCATGCGCCAGGGGAACCAGGCGACTTGCCGTACGCGGTAGGTTGTCCTGCATTCACTCGAGAGCTGCGGCAAGTCCGGTGGGTCTGACAAGAAAAACTTCAAACCAGATGTGCCGTAAAAGTATGATGGCAGGACACACCCATCGGAGTTCCTCAAAGATCTACACCATCGCGGTGCAAGCTGCAGGGGACGAGACGACAAGATCCTCGCCAACTACTTTCCCTTGGTGCTCAAGCCAAACGCCGATCTTGGCTCATGCACTTGCCGGATGGCTCTTTCTTCTTGGGCAGATTTGTGCCACCAGCTTTGTTGGCGCCTTCACCGGGCGCCACAAGCCTCATGGCCAGAGAGAGTGATCTCCACCTGCTTGCCCGAAGGAGGGAGAGAGTCCTGCGCAAGTTCATCCAGAGATTCAGTCGAGTGCACTACAACATCCCCGACGTCCACCCTGCTGCGGTGATCAGTGCATTCCATCAGAATGTACGAAACCGCAGAATGAGGGAGGAGATGGCGATGTGCAAAGTGAAAGACGTCAGCGAGCTCTACGCCCTGGCCGACAAGTGTGCACGCGCTGAAGAAGGAAGAAGACTCCCAGGAGAGAATGTGGGAGCAGAGTCTGACAAAGGAGGAGACCGCTCTGGGCGAGGAAGAGCCGGAGGCGGAATAATGTAAAAAAGAAGGGCAAAGATGTGCTAGTTGTCGAGCAGTCCGGCAACGGAGGTGCCGCCAAGGTTGTCGGCTCCGGCAAGGAGGTTGCCGGAGGCGCCAACGACCAAGCCGTGGCGGTCGCCGACAAGCAGGACAGCTCCAACAAACAGTATTGCAAGATCCACCGCACCAAGGGCCACGACCTCCAGAGCTGTAAGAAAGTCGAGCAGCTTGTAGAACAGCAAAGAGCTGAATACGAGCGGCGAGACAAGGAGAAAGCCCAGGAAGGTGCTGGAGGAGCTGGCAAGAAGCGCCCTAGCCGGGGGGGACGCCGCGACAAGGCCAAGCAGCGGCAAGGAGACAGACCTCCCTGTGGCCGCGACAAGAATGAAGACGAAGACAGCGACGAAGACATAGATGACGATGAAGCCGACGACCAGGAGTTTCGTAGAAGCCACGCAGGTCCTTTTATGCGTTGACGGTGGTGCTTCTTCAGATACTTCGCACCGCCAACTCAAACAGTGGATGCGGGAAGTAAATGCAGCAGAACCATCCATAGAGTCACGCAAGCCTCTGAAGTGGTCCAGCACGCCTATCATCTTTGATATTGAGGACCATCCTGATCGCATAACCGCGGTCGGATGCTTGCCGATGTTGGTCTCACCAACTATCCGCAACCTCAAGGTCACCAAGATGTTAGTTGACGGCGGGGCCGACTTGAATCTGATCTCCTCCGTACTGCTCCAAAAGCTACAAATCCCTGACAGCGAGCTCGAAGAGACCGCACATTCCAAGGGATCAACCCGGGAAGGAGCAAGCTTTAAGGAAGATAACGCTGCCGGTGACATTTGGCAGCGAAGCTAAACTTCAGGATCGAGAGGGTTACGCTCGACGTTGCTGATTTCCGTTGCCTTATAATGGGATACTTGGTGGAGTCGGCGCTCGCCAAGTTCATGGCAGCCTCTCACTACGCCTACAATGTGCTCAAGATGCCAGGCCCGATAAGTGTCATCTCAGTCCCTGGCGACAAGAAGGACGCACTTATCTGTGCCGACAAGATCTACCGGGAAGCAGCAGCCGTGGCAGACAGCAAGACACTTGTCAGCCAAGCTCCTCGGGGAAGAAGAAGACCAAGTCCGCCAAGAGCTCGATGCCCACTCCGCAAGCGCACCTCTTCGAGTGCTGCGCTACCGCCGAGGACGCACCATCGAGCTCCACCGCAAGTGCAAGAAGAAGACAATGGCAGCTCCGCCAAAGAACCAAGAAGGTGTCCGCCAAGGAGGACGGCACCGGTGGTACCTTCACCATCAAGCCACGCTTGACCCTAAATAGGAAAAACGCGCTCGTTGCTTTTCCTGCGGGCGAATGTCGATGTGTTTGCATGGCAACCGTCCGACATCCCCGTGTTCCTGTGAAAGTAATTGAGCACCACCTTGCTGCCAGTCCCTCACGCTACGGCCAAGCAAAAAGGTCGAGGAAGCAAGCAAAGGAGCGCCAAGAATTCATAGCGTAAGAGATCAAGAAACTGGAAGCAGCAGGCCTTGTCAGAGGAGTGCTCCATCCCACGTGGTTGGCCAATCCCGTAGTAGTGCGCAAAGCAAATGGGAAATGGAGGCTTTGTATAGACTTCACTGATGTCAATAAAGCTTGTCCCAAAGACCCATTTCCCTTGCCGCGCATTGACCAGATTGTTGACTCCACAGCCGGATGTGACCTGCTGCTTTCTTGACGCATACCAGGATATCATCAGATCTTCATGGCGTAAGAGGATGAAGAGAAAACTGCATTCATAACTCCATGTGGCACATACTGTTTCATACGGATGCCTTTCGGGTTAAAGAATGCTGGTTCAACATTTGCAAGGGCAGTCCACGACGCTTTTGAGCCGCAGATGCACAGAAATGTAGAAGCCTACATAGATGACATAGTGGTCAAAAGCAAAGATAAAGCAACTCTGATCCAAGATTTGGATGAGACCTTTGCAAATCTGCGCAAGATCAACCTCAAGCTTAACCCCGAGAAGTGTGTGTTTGGAGTCCCTTCCGGCAAGCTTCTCGGGTTCTTTGTGTCTCAGCGGGGAATCGAAGCCAATCCCAACAAGATCAAGGCCATTGAGCAGATCGAAGTACCAAAGCGTGTCAAGGATGTGCGAAGACTTGCCGGTTGTGTAGCTGCTCTCAGCAGGTTTATCTCTAAGTCAGCTGAGCGCGCCCTGCCATTTTTCAAAATTTTGAAAAAGGCGGGTCCAATGAAATGGACTCCGGAAGCGGAGGCTGCGCTGCAAGACTTGAAGAGATACCTGTCCTCCCCTCCAACACTTGTCGCACCTAAACCACAAGAGAAGTTGTTGTTATATTTAGCAAAGAACCAATCAAGTGGTTAGTGCTGCGTTAGTAGCGGAGAGGGAGGCGGACGATGAGCTAACAACCACGGCAAGTACGTCCAGCGACAAGCAGGGGGCTTCTCCGACAAGCTCTGGTCCCGACAAGGATAGATCTGCGCAGGATTGCGACAAGATTCAGAAAAGGATGGTGCAGCCTACCACTTTTGTTAGTTCCCTTTACAGGAGCTAGATCAAGGTACTACGGTGTGCAGAAGCTGCTTTTCGGCCTCCTCATGGCCTCGAGAAAGTTGCGCCATTACTTCCAAGCGCATGAGATAACAGTTGTCACCGCTTTCCATCAAGAGGATATTGCAAAATCCAAGCGACAGTGTGATAGTTGAGTGGGCGCCTGAACTGTCAAGCTTTGGTCTCAAGTTTGAAAGCACTTCAACTATCCAGAGCAGAGCATTGGCGGAGTTCATAGCAGAATGGACGCCGACACTGCATTTAAGAGATTCCAGAGGCGCAGCATCCCGTCAAGGAAGCAAGTAAAGAGTGGTTGATGTACTTTGATGGTGCCTTCTCGCTGCAAGGCGCCGGTGCCGGCGGTTGCTCATCACACCCACCGGAGAGCACCTCAAGTACATAGTCTGATGCACTTTCCCAAGGAACAAGCAACAAACAATACCGCAGAGTATGAAGGTTTGCTTGCCGGTCTCGTGGATCGCGGTGGACCTTGGGATCAAGAAGCTCATTGTCGAGGGTGACTCGCAACTTGTCGTCCGCCAAGTAAATAAAGATTATCAGAGTCCGTTGATGGAAGCCTACGTCGATGAAGTGAGGAAGCTAGAAGAGCACTTTGAAGGCCTGCAAATGGAACATGTTCCAAGAGCTCAGAACGATATTGCTGATGGCCTATCAAAGTGCGCCACACTCAAGCTACCTGTGGAACCAGGGATCTTTGTGCTCAAGCTGACTCAACCGACCGTAACACCATCAACTGGACAGAATAAGAAGAGGAAGTTGATTTCTGACGACTACTTTCCGGCAGAGCTTCCCGAAGCCGCTGCCAAGAAGGTCTCCAAGGTCAACGCCAAGAGTGCTGAGGAGCAGTCTGCTCCGACAAGCCCTAGGGTTTGTTTCGTTGAAGCAAACGCTCCCGACAAGTTTTGCTCCGGCAAGCTTGTCGGGGAATGTCAAGCTCCGGCAGAAACTCAGGTTCTTGCCGTAGAAGCTGATGTTCCCGCAACGATAGATGTGCCTTTAGTCCTTGTTGTCGAGCCGTAGGCTCCAGCATGGGCACGGCAGTTTGTTCATTTCCTTCAGACAGAGTCGCCCGAGGAACTGTCGCCTTGCCGGGAAATGGGCAACAGAAAAGCTAAGTTGCTAAGTTTAAACGATCAGTTTTAAGTTTTTAAAAGTTATCTTCCTCGAACGACCGCGCTTTGTATGAAAAACCCATGCGCGAAGGAACCGGATCGTGACTGGTCGCGCCCTTACTTTGTTTCGAGTCCGCTCAACAACTTAAGTGAGCTGCGACTAGTCCGCGACGAGGTTGCTTGTCGGTAGCGACCCCGCCAGCAGGCTGCTGAAGTTCCGCACTCGGCGCTCGCGGCAAGGGTGCCTGCACCGGCAAGTTTCCCTGAAAAGCGTAGGGCAGTAACATACAAAGCCAAGAGTCGAGTAAAGGAAGTAACGTGGCAAATGTTGCCCAGAATAAAGTTATATTACGAAAATAACTTATTGCGGCACGGGCTAATTTGCTCTCAGAACTGAAATAACAGCGAAGGGGAGAAGAAGGGCGCGCCGGCACCCAAGTCTCGGCAAGCCAGAGTTGTCGGGGGCTGCGGCAAGCCAGAGTTGCCGGAGGCTGCGGCAAGGCAGAGTTGCCGGGGTCTGCGGCAAGCCAGAGTTCCCGGGGCTACGGTAAAGTCAGAGTTGCCGGGGCTGGGATATCGATAAGCCCTTCGTCCTTTTCAAGCATCCCTCTTTCATTAAAAACATTCTGCCGGATACAAATTGGTGGGGAATGAAAAACATGAAAGAGAGGATTACAAGTTTTAAATGCGGATAAGGCCCAAGGCTTACAAATTAAAAAGATAAGATGCCCGTAATCCTTTTCCTGTCCCTCTTTCGTGGAGGTAGGTCAAGGAGGCGAGAAGGGCAAAAGAAACGCTTAGAGAGGCTACAGGTGCCGAAGGCACCAAAGGAACATCCCGGAACTCCCCGAGGGCTTGACGGAGATGGCAGCGCCGGAAGCTGTGGCTCAAGACGGGCGGCAGGACGCCAAAGACGCTGTCGAAGGCACCACGCCTCAGACCGACTTGACGGCCTTGTCGCCATCCCTCTTCCCCTTCCGCAGCCTCCTCACGCCAGTCTCCCAAGGAGACGACCCCGGAGTTCAAAGAGCCGGCGACGCTGGATGATGGGATCGCCGGTGACGCACGGCGCGCTCGACAACTAATCGGGCCCGCTACCATTCTCGCCGCTGCCGCCTCTCCTCCTCGCTACTCGCCGAGGGAGAATCTTCGCTGTCGGAGGAGCTATCCACGCAGCACTTCGCCCGGTGCCGAGATCCTCAAGACCTTGACGGAGAGGAGATCACCCTCCATTAACTTAAAATGGAGGGTGAACCCCACCCTCAGACTGTGGATGCGAGTGAACGTCTTCCACCCACGATCAAGATACATCACATTAGGGGCTGGGAATACAACACGGACTCGCATGGCGCTGATTCCACAGCCCCTCATGTGCAGCCTCAATGTCTCGGGCGGATCCGACTCCATCGCGCTCGCGAACGGAGCTGGAAGCCGGAGGCGACGACGAGGCGCCCGACGCAGCTTGACGAAGAACTCGCAAGGGTCGTCCCCTGTATGGACCGCCGCAGGGAGGGGAACCGCCGGCGGAGGCGGAGACGGCGCGCCGCCCCGTCCGCCTCTTCCCCGAGCGCCTCGACCTCGTCCACGACCTCGCCCTCCTCGCCCTTCTTGTGGCTGGCTCTGCTCCCGGGCGTGGGGTTGGGAGGAGCGCTGTCTGGCGACCCTCGCCGCCACCGATGAAGAGTTAAGGTTCCCTTTCTCCATGACGAATGGGAGAAAGGGGAGCAGAAGTTGGGGAAAGGAGGAGATGGGAGAGTGCGGGCTTCAAGCGCCCCCTTCCGCTTCTTTTTAAAGAAGCAAGGTGGGGCTCGCCGCCTGGCCGGGCAAATCAGGGCATAGGAAGAGCAGGGAATCGGGGCCAACCTGCTGCCTCTGCTCGCAGCGGCCCAGCTTCCTACTTCCACCGTCCGTGACCCCGAGAGCATGGGAACCACGCGGCGGGGATGCAGAGTCGAAACGACGGGTGGAGCGATTCTCAAGACGCCGCCCACTTCCCCCACGACGCCAAGAATTGACGCATGCCGCTACGGGGAACGCGGGCGGATACGGAGGGTTTGGTTTGGACCCAAGCCGCCAAGTGTTCGCAGCCTATTTTTGGGCCTGGCCCAACAGCGCCAGCACTGTATGGCCTGCACTGGGGCTCCTGTCGGTGTACTAAGATAGGGGTACCTTAGTATCCCTAACTTGTGCACATGCAACAAGCAGCTGGCCCCTGCGTGGCAAGCCTTGCCAAGGCCCGCCAAGACCCTCCACGGCCCTTCAGAAAACAAGACCCCGGCAAGAGGAGCTTGCCGGTGAGCCATTCAAGAACAAAGTGTTCTCAGTCAAAGAAGACAAGACCCCGGCAAGAGGAGCTTGCCGGGAAGGCCACTCTAGGCACGAAGAAGGCCCCGGCAAGAGGAGCTTGCCGGGAAGGCCACTTGAGGCATGAAGGAAGCAAGGCCCCGGCAAGAGGAGCTTGCCGGGAAGGCTTGGTGAGCGACAAGCTCCCAAGCGCGACAAGAACCATGCCGCGGCAAGGCGCCGCCGCTGCAGTAACCTCTTCCTCTCCGCTCCAGCTCATCCACCAACGATGTCGCCATGGGGCTTCCCCGGGCAAGACGTGTCGACGGGGCTGTGCAGCCAGCGGGAGCGGCGACAAGCGGCGCCGACAAGCTGTTGTCGTGGCAAACGGAGGTGCACTTGACGGTCCAGTTGCACTTTTCAGCGACATGTGGACGGGCATTTATGGCTCTTGTCCCTTGCCGTCGAGCTAGGTATAGTCCATCGTGACACCGTGTACAAAGCGGTGTACCAACCTCTGTTTTTCCTATTCTACCCCTCGCCTACTTGCCACTGTGGTGACCCCTTGTGCCTATAAAAGGAGGCCCGAGTGCAACGTAGAAAGGGTTCGCCTGCTCGGTTCAGCTCGTGCACGAGGCCACGACTCTGAAGCTAGGTTTTTTGTAGCTCCTCGCGCCCCTAGCAAGAACACAATCCAACCAGACAAGCAGCAGTAGGAGTATTATCTCTCCGGAGAGCTCCGAAGGTGGGTAAATCCGCTCGTGTGATCGCCTCGATCCGCTCTTCGTGCATCCTCCGCCCCCCCTGCCGAACCGAAAAGGGGCCTCGGTCCCGTAGGTGTCTGTGGAGGTACAGATTTCCCCCGACAATGACATTCTAATACCAAAAAGGATTCAATAACAAAAAAGCTTTTTAGAACACCCCCAATAATTAATGCTTTGCTTTCATAATTTACTAGCCCGTGCAGCAGCACGGGTTGATGACTAGTAATAACATATTTAGAAATGTAGTTTAGCTTAGGAAGAATGTATGCAAAATATGGACTACTGACACAATAGTAAGAAATCTTACCATGTTATTTCGATGGACATTACCGTAGTTCAACACGTGGACTAGTGCCATGTATTGAGCGTAATTTTTGCTAATTTCATAATTGTTCTTGAAAGTCTCAGCATCATTAATAAATGAGACCAGATAATTTTTCTCCTTGCAAGTTAGTTCTGCACCATAACTGTAGTAGGTATTGTCTACTACCTTCGATACATTTATTGGAGAATGGAAATAAGCTGTCAAGTATTTTTAAATCAACAATGTAATTTACTTAACAAATCTGTTTGACAAAATCACATAGAGGTAGAACTGTAAGCATATCCACATCCACCCAAATGTCGATATTATCTACAATATCATCTTCAGGACGAATATGGAAGGTTATGTTCATATCCTCGTGTAATCCATAGGCCTTGCATTGTGCTCTACAATTTGAGGAACCAAAATGTGAGTGATTTACTGCATTGTACAGCTTAACCCGAAAAGCATAACCATGTTGAGTCCTAAGGTGAGCTATCTTCGTCTCCATATTCTCACTATCTTTGAAACTGGGCTTCTCTAACCCATGCCGTCTTGCATGGCAGGGGATTCACTACTTGAATTGTAAAGAAATGGAAATTATATGTTGAAGCAAAGAAGCCCAAGTCATGCTTAATTACGAAAAAATACTTGTCATCGTTGCGTACCGTAAAAACTTCGAAGGTTGCATCCAGCTTGGTGGTGAAGAACCTATCATTTTCCAGGTGAGGCCTGTCGCACATACCCCGATCGTTGCCGTAGTTCACCATCAGGGATCCTATCGTCGTCAGACATTTTCTGTGTTCATAATTCAAAGATTAAAAATCGATGGCAATTACCAGGAACTTAACACACAGATCACTATTCAGCACGGGCTGACTTTCCGTATGTCGAGTCCTCCTTGAAAACTCTCATCTCACGTGGTGTATATGGTGGGTACTCCCTCTCTGTTATATGCAAACATCGGTGATGGTGGCTCCTCCCTTCTTTCCCGAGTGCATTACATCAAAATGTCTAGAACACGAGAACGAAGGAGAAGTGACCCCCATGACAATAGTCGGGATTCTTCCACCCTGATATTTCTACCGTATATGGTGAACATTCCGTTAGAGATATTCGACCATCGGTGATGACCGCCTCCCCTCATTCTCTCATGCATTACCTAGGTATATCACGAGAAGAAGGAGAGGAAATGACCTCCACGACAACAGTTGGCAACCTTCCCGGGGGCTAGCCATAGTAGCAGCGCGGACCAGGAAGCTAGCGCTATACCTACGAGGTTAGTTATAGCGTGGGGTTTGTGACCTGCGCTGCTACTATGGCTTGACCCAGGGGCACACTCAGGACCACTTAACAGTAGTGTCGGTTGGGCGTACCATCGCTACTACTAACATGTACTTGTAGTGCTTCTCTTTGGCCATCGCTACTGCTACTTAACAGTAGTGTGGTTACACTACCCCACGCTACTGCTAAGCATCTACATATAGGGTTTTCCCTAGTAGTGTTTCATGGCCAATGAGGATAGCTACCTTAATTGTAATGTTAAGCAGATGAATTTCCATGACTAGTTTAGTCCACCTTTTAAAATATATCCTCTCTTTTGACGTTTGAGCATATATTGCATCACTTATGGCTCATCCCTTGAACTATCCTAAATAAATATGATTATTGTGATGTGGTATAGGGTGGACTAATTTGTAGTTGTTTATTAGTTCTGAAGTGTGCTCAATGGACCACAATATATATATTTGTTATATTCTAGAATCATAGCACACAATTTCCTAGATGCATTATATTATTCCACAACCACATAACTTATTTAGGTAGTTGGATATAAAATTAATGTCTATATTTAAATATTTAATGGGATATTGAGAATAACATGATCCATTTTGTCAGAGACCCTGATGGGGTATGTGTCCCATACGCATGACACAAGTAAAACCTATAGTTAATCGATAGAGTTTTGTGTTCAATTGGAAAGTGCAGTGCCTAGACATGTTTCCCCAAGGTAACTATATTACTATGTTTCATGGAAATACATGGTAGGCTGAAAAAGTGTGAACTGACTTGTGCTTATATATTTAAGAGTGTCAACAAATCAAAACTGAAACATACTAGTGATTAGACAGCACAAAACATAAATTGGTATACATATTTTTAATTAGTTGTAAAAAAATCTTCTCCAGTATGTGAAGGGTGCAATCAGTTCAGAAGGTCTTGAAAAGTATCTCTGCTATTTGCAGGGATATATGTTGACAAAAATCATTGGTGTTGAGTGTACCTTCCAAATGCATAAATGGATATAGCATGAGTACTATGTAATCGTATTCAATAATATCCATATTTTTTGATAGTATCCCTTCATATATACGCATATTATATGAAAGGTTGACATGCCTCATGACATAATCTAAGGATCATGTCCATAACACAACAAGCCTAAAGGGCTTGAACCAACACCTTTAATTCTTGATAAATT
This sequence comes from Aegilops bicornis, assembly GCA_021605145.1. Taxonomy (NCBI): domain Eukaryota; kingdom Viridiplantae; phylum Streptophyta; class Magnoliopsida; order Poales; family Poaceae; genus Aegilops; species Aegilops bicornis. The sequence goes on along the minus strand of JAHIAL010000085.1, from coordinate 622,752 downwards.
TATGTCACATGAGAGAGAGAGAGAGAGAGAGAGAGAGAGAGAGAGAGTTTGCTAGGGATTGTTCCATGGCATTTTTAGTGACGTCCTCACATTTGTGGGGGCCAGCCAATGCACCCTATGCATGAGAGCCATGAGCTGCCTCGTCTCATGGTGGTACCATATGCGTAACACACATGTATAAAAATTCAAGGATTGATCATTAACAAAAAATTGTAAAACAAAAAACACAACAAAATAATCCCCATCCTACCCATCGCTGCTTCTCATCGTCTGGCGACTTGTTGCCACCGGAGCCTCTGGTGCCACCGGAGTCCTATGCCGAAACCTCCGCTGCCGTAGTGACCTCCGCGACCACCACTGCCGTTCCTCACCATGCCTCTTCTTCTCTCATCCCCATACTTGGAGGTGGGATTGTAGTGGGCGTAGTGAAGTAGAGGGGAGGTCTGGCAGCCGGAGCGGAGGAGGAGGAGGAGGAACAAGGTGGACCAGGGCACACAAAGATTAGGGGTCATCCTCCCCACGCCAAGCATACCCATGTCTGGTTGCTGCCGGTCTGATGCCATAGTGCACACAAGGTGTTTGAGGTAATGTCCCTTAATTATCGTAGTTCATTCTACTTCCTCTTTTTGTTTGTGCTAGATGGTCTGTGTGAATAATCATTTTACTATGACATCATGGAGTGTGGCAACCTGTTGAAATTTAAGCTTGTTTGTTGTGGCCTTCAATGTATGGTGAGCCTTCTGTTCATGTTAGTCAAATGCACACAAGGAGTTAGTTATATTTATACATTGGTAATCAATATACAGGTGCATTTGGCATTTATATGTAGAACATCCATGCATGTTATCTAGTGTACTTGATCATATATTAAATCAGTAAACTAGTTGGTAACTTTTGGCATTTCTCCTCGTGTATTATCATATAGATTCTTCAAAAATTTCATAGAACTGTTTTGAAGGAAATTTGAAAAGCGCCACAAAAATATTTTGGAGGGGGCCTGAGAAAGACCACATTTGACCTTTGGAGTCATTCTTTATAATGCCACACATTATACTTGTTGGCGTTCTGAAGATGCCCCGATAATATGTTTTCTGAGGCGTTTTAGAAAAGGGCCTTGTAAGGTCTTTTCCTTCGTAAGTGTCTCCAACATTGTCTGAAATGCCTTTAATTGTCTAGGCTATATAGGCCTTTTGAGACATTTGAGAATACCCGCTAACAATTTACGTGTTTTTATACCTACAACCGCATGCTGTCGGTCCAGCTATATGGAAGATGCACTGGAGATCAAGGACGTGGAAGAAATCATAGAGGCAGTCCTCATCCGCCCCCCGCCCGATGAGCCTGAGAATTTTGTCCATGCATTCCTCATCTGCAAGCTATGGTGCCATCTCCACTCTGACAATGGCTTTCGGGACCGCTATCGAGCCATCCACAATATGCCACCTATGCAATGACCCCTTCATCCCCATTACAAAATTTCTCCCTCGTGATCACTATAAACACGAATATGTGGCCGGCTGCCGCCATGGGTGTGTCCTATATTTGGTTTGGATTATATGGTTCCCCATGACCGGAAACACTAGGAAGTTCTACGCGCCACAAAGAGGTAATAGTTGAAATATCTTGGTTGCACTACAATTTTCTAAAGTCACGTTTGATCAAGAGATGGTGGACTTCAAAAGATTTGTTCGTACAAGGATACATCAAAATATGGACGTTGTGCATTTGGCACATCAGTTTATTATTGAGGCACTAAGAGTTGCTTGCATCGGTTATATGGACTTGTACACCCTTTTCAGTAATTTGGTGTCTGGCGAACACATGCTGCTCTTACTTCCTTGTAATGGGGAAGCCTTGAACATCAATTTTTTTACTAAACTAAGAAAGAATATCTGGGTGGAAGATGGAGGCTTGAATAAGTGGGTGTTATTGTTTGGAGAGAAACATATTAGCTAGCCATGATGCTCAGTGAACTCAGAGCTGAAGGGGTTTAAAATTCTTGAGTTTTCTCAAACCCAATAGATAGTGACCAAAATGAGGACCGTGAGCGAGAACCTTAATTTCTTCCTCAAATGGCACATGTTATCTTCCTTCCCCTCGCTAACCACACTAATCCTCCCTAACTAGCCGGTAGAGGATGCATCCAAGCAACCATATGGGCCTGTGTCGGTTTTCATCGGGATTCTCATTTTTTTCTGGAATTTTTCATTCTACATATGTAAAAAAAAGTTTGAAATGGAGAAACTATATTGCAGAAATGAAAAAGGTACATGTTCGCTCGTATAATATTTCCATCTGTATTGAAAATATGATCACCACATATTTCAAATATGGTCATCATATATTCCAAAAGATTTCATTTCATATTTAAAAAGTGTTCATGACATATTTAAAATGTGTCATGTATAAATATTTATGAGTGTATTAAATAGAAAACATATGTTCATCGTAAAGTATTTAGAAAAGTATTCATTGTATACTCAAAAATGTTAATCACGTATTTGGAAAATGTTTCTCACATATTTGAATTACGATAAACAATATTATTGTCTTCAGTACCATGTATTAAAAATAAATAAGAAGATGTTCAACTCTTATTTGTAAAATATTGATGGATAAATAATTATATTCATGCCATAGAGTAAAAATTTGAAGAAAGAAAATCAACTAATAAACACAAAATAAAACAAATAGGAAAAAGGAAAGGCTAAACTAGAAGAACAAAAAAAATGTTGAAACACACTAGGAAAAAAGAAAAGTATGGCCATAGCAGTCCCACTTAGGTAATCCGCCGACTATCCCCTGCCTGGTGCTTGGAATAGGACTCATTGGGATCCTTCTACTGAGCCCTAGATTATTCACAAGGTAGTACATGAAAATTTATAAACTTATTTTCTACAATTTGCAGGATATGTACGAGTTCTTGGCACTAGACATTGTTCACCTCAAAACATAGAGATTTAGAGAGAACGTGATAAAGCTCTCTCTCTCTCTCTCTTTCTCTCTCTTACTTTCGCTCTCTCTTCACACATGCTCCACCCCCATCCTCTCCATATCCATTCTAACTATGCTAAATCCGCCCATGGTTGAGCAGTAGATCATGCTTGGCAGCAACTTAAGGCTAGTACTCCTACTTCCGTCCATGTGCGGAGTCATAGGTCTGGATTCTTGTTGTGTCCAAATCTTAGATTCCTGATTCTGCCTAGACTAGGAGCAAACACTATGCATAGTGAGGGAGAGAAGCAACCAGTTGTCTTCAATAACCACTTCCACTATGGTTAGCATCGCAGCATGTAGTTGCGGTCTCGACCACTATACCCTCGCTTGTTATAACCGACGAATGTATGATGAAGAACTTGCCGTTTTTTCTCTTTTTGCCATGGAAATTTTAGTTAAAAATCGTTTGTTTTTGAGTTTTTTATACTATATAATAGAATACAGAAAATTTTAAGGTCTTACAAATATCGATGTAAACCAATCTCAAAATTTGAATATCACCTTCATGCATCTCCCAAGGAAAGAAAATGCATCCCTTGCCTTATTTTATTTCAAATGTTGGTCAAATTCATTGTGGTCCATTTTTATTCAGGTTCATGCATATATGCTTTGAAATAATTTAGTCCTTACTCAATTGTATATTATGCCTATTGTTTTACAAACATTTTTACTATGTTACTATAATTATGGCTGATTGTAGTAGTACTGTGTTAATGAAAATAGTGATAGCAGTTTATGTTAATTGGTATCCTTAAGTTGATGATCCCTAATGGAGAATTTGAAGTTGGTACCATGCAGTACATCAACTGGGGCTCCAACATCCCCATCTCCATGCTCTGCATCATGTTTGCATCCCTTGGATAGGCAGATCCGTGTCATGGTTTATTTTACACCATCATAGATCCATCAGTGAACTTCTTGAATTCATCGCCACCAACCCTAGTTGGTATGCCGCACTTGTATAAGTTAAATATAACTTAGGAATGCAATTCCCTCCTATTATTTCTACAAACTTTGGTGACCAAACTAGCTCAAAAGAATTGAACAATGGAACGACACATGAGCTCATTGATCCCACACACCCTAGTACTCCATCGTGTCGCTTAAGCTATCTAAGTATTATGGCCAAACCTGTAGTTGTCAAGTATATTCATATCCATGATATGTTCTCCCTTGGAAGATCCCTTGTCCTAATGAACATGCTTACTCTCGCTACGGCTGCATATCCATCTTGGCAATTTATTCAGCTCAGCTGTAGAACCTTCATATACCCAAAAGCTTCAAAGGATTCATATGTATTTGTCAGCGGCTGGCACTACCTATACGCTTGGTGCTTTGCGACCCCTCTTTGTTGCACTATGACTTTCTAAATTAAAATTTGATCTAGGAGATGGTGGCCTTGAAATGCTGGGTTATTATGTGGATACAAGAAAAAATGTGAGACGTGCATTTGGCACACCAGTTTCTTGTTGAGGTTGCAGAGATTATATGTACCCGTACACGCTTTCCAGTAACTTGGTGGGATGGAAAGACACACTTCTCCTACTTGGTTATGATAAGGAAGCCTTCTACTACATCAAATTTTCGACTAAACCTACAAAGTATTTGCGGGTGGAAGCTGGAGGCTTGAAGAATTTGGCATCGTTCTTTCATTGGAAACATGTTGGCCAGACGCGTTTCTTAGTGAACAAAGAGAAGATGGTGTTATGCTATGTCCGTGCCTACTAGTTTGATGAAAATTCTCAGTTATTTTCATACCTAGTAGATAGCAACAAAAATGAGGAGTGTGACCCAGAACCATAATTTCTTCCTCTCGATGGTGCATGCTCTCTTCCTCCCACTCGGTTGCACCTCTCAGCTAAGCATACTAATCATTCCTAACTATCCGGTTGTCGATTCACGAAAGCAATTGTATGGGCCAATGTCTGGCTTTCAACTTGATTTTCAGTTTTTTGGGAATTTTTTATTTTACATATTTTCAAAACATACATACTCGAAAGGAAAACTTATAATGCAAAAAATGGAAAAAATATATAAATATTCATGCATCTAAGATGTTTGTTCAATATTTAAAATATGTTCACCTCATATTTTAAATATGGTCATCAAATATTTTAAAAGAACTCACATATTCAGAAGGTGTTCATCACATATGTGAAACTGTGTCACGCATAAATATGTTTTAATGTAATAAGAACAAATAAAATATGTTCAACCAGTATTGAATAAATTATCCTTTGCATATTCTAAAAATGTTTATCACGTACTTGGAAAATGTTCATGACATATTTGAAAATGTGAGAAATATTGATGTAATAAAATTTTATGAAAAAAGAAAAAAATGTTCAACTCATATTTGAAAGGTCTTCGTTGACAAAAGTTATATTCATGTCATATGAGAGAGAGAGATAGAGAGAGAGAGAACATGTTGTGGGTTGTTATATGGCATTTCCAGTGACGTCATCACATTTGTGAGGGTCACCCAACGCACCCTATGCATGAATGCCATTGGTTGCCTCGCGTCATGGTGGTACCATGTGCGTAACGCACATGAATGACAACTTAAGGATTAATGATTAACAAAAAAGGTAAAATGAAAAACACAACAAAATAATCCCCATCCCGCTCATTGTTGCGGCACATCGTCGGGCGACTTGTTGCCACCGGAGCCTCCTGTGCCACCGGAGTGCTACGCCTGAACCTTCACCGCCATAGTGACCGCCGCGACCTCCACCACCATCCAACAACATGCCTCTTCTTCTCTTTTCCCCAGTCTTGGAGGTGGGATTGTAGTGGGAGTAATGAAGTAGAGGGGAGATTTGAGCCGGAGCGTAGGAGGAGGAGGAGCAAGGTGGACCAGGACATGCACAAATTAGAGGTCATCCTCCCCACGCCAGGTATACCCATGTCTGGTTGCTGCTGATCCGACGCCATAGTGTACATAAGGTGTTTGAGGTAATGCCCCTTAATTATTGTAGTTCATTGTACTTCCTCTTTTGTTTGTTCTAGATGGTCTATGTGAAAAATCATTTTACTATGACATCATAGAGTGTGACAACCTGTCGAAATTTGAGCTTGTTTGTTGTGACCTTCTATATATGGTGAGCCTTCTGTTCATGTTAGAAAATTGCACGCAAGGAGTAAGCTATAATTATATACATTGGTAAACAATATGCAAAGGCATTTGGCATATATATATATAGAACATCCCTACATTTTATCTAGTGTACTTGATCTTATCTTAAATCAGTAAACTAATTGACAGCTTTCGGCATTTCTCCCTCTCCATAATTATATAGATGGTTCAAAAATTCCATAAATTTTTTTTAAGGCAATTTGAAAAGAGCCACATAAATTTTGTGGAGGTGGCCTGAGAAATTCCACATTTGACCTTTGGAGTCATTTTTTATAATGCAATAAATTATGCTTATATGTGTTCTGAAGATGCCTCCATTATGTGTTTTCTAATGCATTTTAGAAAAGGTCCTTGAAAGGTCTTTTCCTTCATAAGTATCTCCAACATTTTCTAAAATGCCTTTAATTGTCTAGTCTGGCATTTTATAGGCCTCTTGAGGCATTTGAGAATACCCGCTAACAGTTCACGTGTTTTGATGCCAACACCCGCATACTCAGTGAACTCAAAGCTGAAGGGGTTTAAAATTCTTGAGTATTTTCATACCCAGTAGATAGTGACCAAAATGAGGACCATGAGTGAGAACCTTAATTTCTTCCTCAAATGGCGCATGTTCTCTTCCTTAACTCTTGCCTCCACCTGTACGCTAACCAGACTAATCCTCCCTAACTAACTAGTAGAGGATACATCCAAGCAACCATATGGTCTCGTGTCGGGTTTTCATCGGGATATCTTTTCCTGGAATTTTTCATTCTACATTTGTAAAAAAATCTAATGGAGAAACTATATTGCAGAAATGAAAGAAGGTACGTGTTCGCGGGTATAAGATGTCCATCTGTATTGAAACTATGATGACCTTATATTCCGATTATGGTCATCATATATTCCAAAAGAATTCATTGCGTGTTTAAAAAGTGTTCATGACATATTTAAAATTTGTCATGTATAAATATGTTTGAGTGTATTAAAAAGAAAATATATGTTCATTGATTATTCAAAAAATGTTAATCACCTATTTGCAAAATGTTTCTCACATATTTGAATTACGTTAACAAATATTATTGTATTAAATTTCATGTATACAAAAGAAATAAAAAGATGTTTCAATTCGTATTTGTATAATATTGATGGATAAACAATTATATTCATACCACAGAGTAAAAAATAGAAGAAAGGAAAACAACTAATAAATGAAAAAGAAAACAAATAGGAAAAAAAGGAAAGGCTAAACTGGAAGAAACAAAAACCTTTGAAACACACTTGGAAAAACAAAAAAGTACAGCCATAACAGTCCCACTTAGGCAATTCACCAACTATCCCATGCCTGGTGCTCGGAGTAAGATTCATTGGGATCCTTCTTCCGAGCCCTAGATTATTCACAATGTATTTTGTAAAATTTGCAGGATAAGTAAAAGTTCTTCGCACTAGACAATGTTCACCTCAAAGACATAGAGAGATAGAGAGAGAACCTGCTAAAGCTGTCTCTCTCTCTCTCTCTCTCTCTCTCTCTCTCTCTCTCTCTCTCTCTCTCTCTCTTTCTCTGTCTCTCTCGTCAGACACGCTCACCCCGAACCTCTCCATATCCATGCTAACTATGCTAAATCTGCCCATGGTTGAAGACTAGATTATGCTTTGAAGCAACTTAAGGCTAGTACTCTTACTTTCGTCCACGTCTGGAGTCATAGGTCTGGATCCTTGTTGTGTCAAAATCATGTGCCATCAAAGGCCAAGATTCCTGATTCTACCTAGACCGAGAGCCAACACGATGAATAGTGAGGGAGTGAAGCAACTAAATGTCTACAATAACCACTTCCACAGCGATTAGTGTCGGGGGAAATCTGTACCACCACGGACACCTATGGGACCGGAGCCCCTTTTCGGTTCGGCAGGGGGCGGAGATTGCACAAAGAGCGGATCGAGGCGATCACACGAGAGATTTACCCAGCTTCGGAGCTCTCCGGAGAGATAATACTCCTACTGCTGCTTGTCTGGTTGTATTGTGTTCTTGCTAGGGAGCGTTGGGAGCTACAAAACCTAGCTCGAGAGTCTGTGGCCTCGTACGAGCTGAACCGAACGAGCCGAACCCTTTCTACGTTGCACTCGGGCCTCCTTTATAGGCACAAGGGGTCACCACAGTGGCAAGTAGACAGGGGTAGAATAGGAAAACAGAGGTTGGTACACCGCTTGTACAAAGTGTACTGATGGTTCATACCTAACTGACGGCAAGGGACAAGAGCCATAAATGCCCGCCCCTGTCGCCTGAAAAGTGTAACAGGGACCGCTTGCGCGCCCGCTTGCCACGATGGCAGCTTGTCGCCGCTTGTCGCCGCTCCTCACGGCTGCACAGCCTGTCGACACGCCGCCTGGGGAAACCCCATGGCGACATCGCTGGTGGATGAGCTGGAGCGGAGAGGAAGAGAGGTTACCGCTGCAAGCGCCTTTGCCGGCAGCAAGGTTCTTGTCGTGTTTTGGGAGCTTGCCGCTCACCAAGCCTTCCCTGCAAGCTCCTCTTGCCGGGGCCCTGTTTCCTTCGTGCCTCAAGTAGTCTTCCCGGCAAGCTCCTCTTGCCGGGGCCTTCTTCGTGCCTAGAGTGGCCTTCCCGGCAAGCTCCTCTTGTCGGGGTCTTGTTTTCTTTCACTGAGAACACTTTGTTCTTGAATGGCTCCAAAGGAGCCACGAAGAGCCTTGGTGATCATCTGGCAAGCCTTACCGCGGGGTGCTGCGACTGCCCGTGCACGAGTTCGGGATACTAGGGTACCCCTACTTTAGTACACCGACAGGAGCCCCGGGGCCTGGGCCATACACGGTGCCGAGCGCTGTTGGGCCAGGCCCAAAACAGTGCACGGGCGCGCGCGCGGCCTGAATCACACCGTTACTCACCCTGGACCCACCACGTCCCCCACTAACGGCACGCGTCGAGCGCGACGTTATGGGAGAAATCGTGGGCGAGATCGGGGGGAATCTTTTTTTGCTAGAAGGCTGAACGTCCGCCTCCCTCTTTATAAGCAGAGGATATCGGGGCAGAACACCCACTCGCCATTGCTGTCACATCAGAAACCCCCGCTGCTTCCCCTCTTCTCCTCGAGCCCAAAGAGAGCGACGCGCCGTCTCCTCCATCGCCACCGGCACCATCAACGCCATCGACCTCCTCCCCCACCTCTCCTCTTGGCTCAAGGCCGACAAGGGAAGAGGCGTGAATCGCCGAGGCGTTAGCGGCTTGACTGCTACGCGGAAGGAACGGGACCTCTTCGACCCTGAGCTCGACGCAAAGGCATTGCGGAAGGAGTTTTACCTCTTCTGGGCGACAGAGACGCGGGCACACCCGCGCACAAGAGTGATCTCCGCCGCTACATCTGAGAAGGTCTCCGTCGGGTATCCCTTCTTCGCGCTTTTCTTCTACTGCGGGCTCTGCCCGCCTTCTCTAATTCTTTTGTGATATCATGAACGCCTATGGCTTCCACCTCCTTGATTTTACCCCAACGCCGTCCTCACCATGGCGGTTTTCGCCCCATCTTTGTGAGAATTTTGTCGGGGTCCACCCAAATGTCGCCCTCTTCCGTCACTTCTTTATGCCTCAAGGCAGAGAGGAGAGCCACTTGCCGGAGGAGTAGCTTGGGTCTCTAGGATCGGCAAGAAAGACGCTTACTTGGAAGGGGAGTTCCGTAGTAAGTGGGATGAGTGGAGAGGCAACTGGTGTTGGATCATTGAGGAGAATCCGCAGCCCTTCACTGCCGTGCGCCGAACCCCAATAGTGCGCGGCAATGACTGGAGTAACTTGGCGCCGGAGGATGAGAGGCTGCAGATTGCTGTGACCCGGATTTTGCGCCTTAGGCTTGCCGGACTGACCGTAGGCGCAGTTGGCGCAGACTTCCTCCGCCGTCACATCGCACCCTTGCAGGAGAGAGGGAGACCTGCTTGGGAATTCAAGAACGCAGCAGACATCATGAGGTTGCGCCTGGCCTCAATTGCAATTTCACGATCTTGGAGCCGACGGCGATGCTGCAGGAGCTGTTCAAGCATGATCCCGAGCACCCGGAGTGGTTCATGTTGCCGGAAGGAGTTGTTCCTTTGTGCAACAATTCATCGCTGGACCGCACCAGCGCCATGATGCCGGCGTGCAATTCCCATGGAATCGTTCTGACCTGGCAGGAGCCTCCGGCAGACGTCGTGCGGCAGTTCTTTGACGGCTTGGAGGAAGTCGCAGTCTGCGCCGATGAGAAGAAGTGGCTCACCCGCAACACCACCGACCAGGAGATGGCGCGCATCGCCACAAGGTTGGAGGAGGCGGCAGCCGCTGCCACCGGGCGCCTTCAGGTTTACCGTGGAAGAGGCAGAGGCAGCCGAGGCGGCGAGCCTTGCCGACCGAGAAGAGTTCACGGCGAGGAGGAGCAGGTCGAGCCCGGCCGAGCCCAGCGAACCAGCCGGGACGCTGCTGCCCATGGCTATCCAGCACCTTGCCGCAGCCGGAGCCCCCGGCTCCGCCAAGGAGGCGTCTTCGGAGGGCCGGAGACGAGGCGAGACGGCAGACGGGCCAACAGCCGCGGCGCCGTGCGACAAGCTCTACCGCGGCAAGTACGGTTGCCGTGGGAGCGTCCCACACGGTTCCGGCAACTGAGGCGGAATCTTCCCGGGCCGCCGCTGCTCCCGCCAAGCGCTCAAGGGAGCCCACCCCTCCACCTCATCGTGACCGGAGGCGAGCCAGAGTTTGATCTCTCCGCGCTCAGCTCGACGAGGAGGAAGAAAAGAGTGAGTTTCCACTTTGCGTTTGCATTTCTTCAATTCCATTGCTTCATCTTGAATCTGATTTGCTTCATTCTGATTTCTTCCTTTTTCAGGACGTTGGCTCAAAGGGCGTCGAAGAGGGCCAAGACTCCATTGGTCGTCGTCGAAGACGCATTCCCTGTATGGCTGACAGGAGGGACGTCTGAGACTCCTTTGCCGGATCCGCAACCCTTCAACGCAGCAGCCCCAGCGTAAGTGTTTGGATTATCTCTACGGTTCGGTGTGCTTGGGTGCTTCTTTACTTGATATCGACTTGTTGATTTTTGTAGGAGCAGAGCAGCAGCCTCATCGAGGCACCGGAGGTCACTCCCAAGTCCAGCCTGCTTCAACTACGTCGCCAAGGGAGAGATCTCCGCCAAGGGAGGACTCTCCGGCAAGGGAGGCCTCTCCGACAAGGGGAGCTTCTCCGGTAAGGGGCAGCACCGACAACCCTCCGATGGTGGAGACTGCGGCTACAGATCCCATTGCCGGTAATCTTTTTTCTTGAGAGTTTCCCTTGGGTTCTTTTCTTCTGTTCTTCTTCTCGAACACTTGTTTGACTTGTTCTTTTCTTTTTCTTTCTTTGATCTTCAGATCCATCCGCCGGAGAGCCGATGGAGACTGAGGTTGCCGGCGAGGAGGGCGCTCGCGGCAACAATGACGACGCCGCCAACATGGAGGAGGAGGCCGGTGGTGACGGGTCTGCCGGCGAAGAGGCCGCCAAGGCTGCTGCTGGAGGCCGGGAGGGGTCTGTGATCGCATCGACGGCCCCGAGGTCAGCAGGAGCGCCAGCGCCGACCGACCGCCGATCCCCGCCACCGATGCCGCACTGCACCGAAGAGCCCCAGCCCGCGCCTATCTGAAGGCCGGCGAAGGCGTCTTCATCAGTTCCATGGGCGCCGAGCCTGTGGCGCCGGTCGAGGGAGAGACCTTCGACGAGGATCTGCTCGCCTCTGCGGGGTTGTCGCTGGTCAACGCGCCATGCAGCAGTAGTGGCGAGTCGGAGGAGGAGGAGCTGCTGTCGCTCTACCGCGCCCGACAAGCTAAGCTGGAGTCGTGGGAAGCTCTTATCGCGAGGGCGGGAGCTGATATGGAGAAGCGCGCAGAAGAGCTCCGGCGCGCCAACAAGGAAACCCTCCGGGACATAGCGGAGGCGCGGGAGCAGCTTGCTGAGGAGCGCACGGCCTTCATCTTGGTGAAGGCCGAGGTCGACGAGCAGCAAAGGCTTGCCGCAGAAGCTCTTCTGCACAAGAAGGAGAGCTGGCGCAGCGGAAGATCAACCTCGACAGCTATGAGGAAGATCTTGCTGCCAGCAATCACTTGGCGGGCACTCCAGGAGGCAAAGGACGCCCGCGGCTGCCGAGGCCGCCAAGGAGGAATTGGAAACGAGGGTGGCGCAGCTGGAGGCCACCCTCCGTAAGAGCGGCGGAGGTCACCGCGGCTGAAGCACGAAGCGCCAGAAGGACGCCACACTCTTGGCGAAGTTGCAGGCCGTCTCACGAGAGGATCACAGAGATCGACGCCGCCTAGGACGTCTGAGCGGACCTGGTGCTGTAACTGACCACCCGGACGGTGACGCTGGACGGCGCCAGGGAGCGGGATGCGGGCCTGTTGGTGAAGATCAAGGCCAACGAGAGCTGCCGGCGCATCGCCACAAACGCCCATAACACCCTCAGAGAAAGCGTGATGCACTGGACGGAGGGTCTTGTGGAGATTGCCGCCACCATCGACAAGGAGCTGACAGAAATTGGGATGGAAGATCTCGGATACTCCTCCGACGAGCACCTCCAGCCTAGCGCCAAGCTCAGCTTATTCTTCAATGGCGTGCTGACGGCTCTCTGGCGACTCCGGGCGGCGATCCCAAGCGATCCGGCCGATGAGTCGCGCCAAATCTGCTCGGAAGTTCTCCGAAGGTGCTGATGAAGGTGGCCTACCGCAACCTGTGCCTCGACCTCACCAACGTCCTCAAATCCTTGCCACCGGATGTCGACGAGAGGCGCTCAAGGCCTTTGTCGACCACTTCGTGAACAGGTTCCACAAGGTCAAGAGGGTTGAGGGCGACCGTGTAGACTAGGCCGCCAAGTTTATCTTTCCCTTGTCGCTGCAGATCATATTTAGTAAAACATTTTATTAGATCAGCGACAAGTTATCCTGTAATATACTCTATCTTAGGCAATCGAATGCAATGTTATTTCCTCTACTTGATTTCTTCCTTTGTATGTTCGTACCCTACGCTTTTAGGGAACTTGTCGGCGCAGGCACCCTTGCCGCGAGCGTTGAGTGCGGAACTTCAGCAGCCTGCTGGCGATGCCGCCTCCGACAAGCAACCTTGTTGCAACTAGTTGCAGCTCACTTAAGTTGTTGAGCGGACTCGAAACAAAGTAAGGGCGCAAACTAGCTACGAGTTGGTTCCTCCACGCACAGGTTTTCCATACAAAGTACTTATCGTTCGAGGAAGATAACTGAGGAATTTTAAAAACTGATTGCACAAATTTCGCAACTTAGCTTTTTCTGTCGCTTGCTTCCCGGCAAGGCATTATTTCCTCGGCGACGCTTGGCGGTCCACGCCATTATCTTCTCCTGCCCCGTTAACTTGTGGGTGGATGAACCTTCCTCATTTCTTTTGAGAAGAAAGAAGAGAAAATAAAGTCATGGAGCCTAGTGGCTCGTTATTGCTATCGATTGTTGATGTTGCACAAAAATGTCGTGTAATACATGCAAATAGGTTATGAAAGCATGAATCGACGATCTTTGGCGCAACACATAGGCTTTATCGATGCATCGGGTCTCGCGCTGGCTTTGTACAAAGGATTACATGCAACAGCGGCAAGACTTTGTACAAAGGGTGGTTGCCGAACGGTTCCGCAATCGCTACTTCTTTATGGGTAAAACTTACGAAGATGCTCTATATTCCGTGAGTTGCTCACCGAACGCCATCTTCGGTCTCAAGGCATGACAGCGCCAGCCTAGTGACTCGCTTTCACCCGATAAGGGCCTTCCCACTTCGGCGTCAACTTGTTTGAATTCTTGGCGGATTGAACGCGCCAAGAACAAGGTCGCCTTTCCTCGAAGCTTCCGGCATTAACTTGGCGGCTATGGTAGCGGCGCAAAGCTTGTCGGGTAACGAGCAGCTCGCATGACAGCAGCTCAAGATTTATCTTCCTTAAGGAGCAGCGCGTCATCTTGTCGCAGCTGCTCTTGCTCAAGCTTATCATAAGCGAGCACTCGAGGCGATCCATATACGAAGTTCCGTGGGGAGAACCGCCTCGCTCCATAGACTAGAGCGAAGGTGTCCGCCGCTGGCTCGACGGTGTCGCCCCGATCGACCAAAGAACCACCGGCAGCTCCTCGATCCAGCTTTCTTCCGCACTTGTGCAGCCTGTCGAAAGTCCTCGGTCTTGAGTCCACGCAGCACTTCAAAGATTTGCCCTCTCCGCTTGACCGCTGCTTCTCGGGTGAGCAATGGGTTAAGCGGCACCTTGGCGCCAAGATCTTGGACGTAGTGCATGAAGGTGCGGCTCAGAATTGTGTGCCGTTGTCGATAATGATCCCGTTAGGTATCCCAAAACAGCAAACAATTGACCAAGAACTTGACTGGCCGATCAGGCTGTCACCTTCCTCATCGCCTCCACTTCCGCCACTTTGTGAACTTGTCGATTGCTACGCACAAGTACTCAAAGCCCCGACAGCTTCGGGAAGGGGCCGAGGATATCGAGCCCCGCATCAAAAGGGGCCAGGATAAAGGGATCGCCCGGAGAGCTTGAGCTGGCTGGTGTATCTGTTGGAATGGAACTGCACGCTTCACACTTGGTTACTTGTGCAGTTGCATCCTGAAGGGCTTCGCCAGAAGAAACCTTGCCGGAAAGCTTTGCCGGCAAGGGCTTCTGGCGCCAATGTGGTGACCACATATGCCTCCGTATCTCTCGCCAACAGCTTCATCCATCTTCCCGCAAATGCACTTCAATTTCACACCGTTGAGTCTTCTTCTCAGACAAGATGTTGTCGATAAACCGGTACATACTTGATCGCCGGGCTACTTCTTCCACCGCTTCTTGCTCTTCGGGAAGTTCTCCGTCTCGAGGAAATGAACAATCAAGGCGCTTAAGGCCGGAGCTCGCGCTCGACAACAAGGACTAAAGGCACATCCATCGCCAAGGGAACATCAGCTTCTACGCAAGAGAACTCGAAGTTTCACGGAGCTTGACATTCCCGGCAAGCTTGCCGAGCAAAACTTGTCGGGAGCGCTTGTTTCAACGAAACAAACCCTAGGGCTTGTCAAGCAGCATCGCTTCCTCAAAGCACTCTTGGCGTTGATCTTGGGGACCTTCTTGGCGGCGGCTTGAAGCTCGCCGGAAAGTAGTCGTCGAAATCAACTTCCTCTTCTTATTCTGTCCAGCTTGATGGTGTTACGGTTGGTTGAGTCAGCTTGAGCACAAAGATCCCTGGTTCCACAGTGTAGCTTGAGGCGGGCGCATTTTGACAAAGCCATCGCTAATATCATTCTCGAGTTCTTGGAACATGTTCCATTTGCAGGCCTTCAAAGTGCTCCTCTAGCTTCCTCACTTCATCGACGAGGCCTCCATCAACGGACTCGATAATCTTTATTTACTTGGCGGACGACAAGTTGCGAGTCACCGATAATGAGCTTCTTGATCCCAAGGTCCACCGCGATCTCGAGACCGCAAGCAAACCTTCATACTCAAGTGTTGTTTGTTGCTTGTTCCTTGGGAAAGTGCATCCGGACTATGTACTTGAGGTGCTCTCCGTGGGTGCGATAAGCAAGACGCCGGCACCGGCGCCTTTGCAGCGTAGAAGGCACCATCAAAGTACATCAACCACTCTTTATCTGGCTCCTTGACGGGATGCTTGTCTCTGGAATGTCTTAAATGCGTGTCGGCGTCCATTCTGCTATGAACTCCGCCAATGCTCTCCTTTGGATAGTTGAAGTGCTTTCATACTTGAGACCAAAGCTTGACAATTCCAGCGCCCACTCGACTATCCTGCCTGTCGCTTCTGGATTTTGCAATATCCTTTTCAGCGGAAAGCGAGTGACAACTGTTATCTCATGCGCTTGGAAGTAATGGCGCAGCTTTCTCGAGGCCATGAGGAGGCCGAAAAGCAGCTTCTGCACACCAGAGTACCTTGATCTAGCTCCCTGCAAAGGGAACTAACAAAGTAGACTGGGCGCTGCAACATCTTTTTCTGAATCTTGTCGCAATCCCGCGCAGATCTGTCCTTGTCGGGACCAGAGCTTGCTCGGAGAAGCCCCTGCTTGTCGCCGGACGCATTTCTGCCGTGGTTGTTAGCTTCATTATCCGCCTCCCTCTCCGCTACTAACGCAGCACTAACCACTTGAGTGGTTGCCGCTAAATATAGCAACAACTTCTCTTGTGGTTTAGGTGCGACAAGCGTTGGAGGGAGGACAGTACCTCTTCAAGTCTTGCTTGCAGCAGCCTCCGCCCGAGTCCATTTCATTGGACCCGCCTTTTTCAAAATTTTGAAAATGGCAGGGCGCTTCTGCTGACTTAGAGATAAACTTCCGAGAGCAGCTACACAACCGCAAGTCTTCGCACATCCTTGACACGCTTTGGTGCTTCGATCTGCTCAATGGCCTTGATCTTGCTGGGATTGGCTTCAATTCCTCACCGAGATTAAAGAACCCGAGAAGCTTGCCGGAAGGGACTCCAAACACACACTTCTCGGGGTTAAGCTTGAGGTTGATCTTGCGCAGATTTGCAAAGGTCTCGTCCAAATCTTGGATCAGAGTTGCTTTATCTTTGCTTTTGACCACTATGTCATCCATGTAGGCTTCTACATTTCGTGCATCTCATGCTCAAAAGCGTGCCGTGGACTGCCTTCTAAAATGTTGAACCAACATTCTTTAATCCGAAAGGCATCCGTATGAAACAGTATGTGCCACATGGAGTTATGAATGCGGTTTTCTCTTCATCCTCTTACGCCATGAAGATCCGATGATATCTCGAGTATGCGCCAAGAAACGAAAGCAAGTCACATCCGGCTGTGGAGTCAACAATCTGGTCAATGCGCGGCAAGGGAAATGGGTCTTTGGGACAAGCTTTATTGACATCAGTGAAGTCTATACAAAGCCTCCATTTCCCATTTGCTTTGCGCACTACTACAGGATTGTCCAACCACTTGGGATGGAGCACTCCTCTGACAAGGCCTGCTGCTTCAGTTCTTGATCTCTTACGCTATGAATTCTTGGCGCCCAACGCTTGCTTCCCGACCTTTTGCTTGACGGGTCGCGCGTGAGGGCTGACGGCAAGGTGGTGCTCAATTACTTTCCTGGGAACACCGGGGATGTCAGACGGTTGCCATGCAAACACATCGACATTCGCCCGCGGGAAAGCAACGAGCGCGCTTTCCTATTTAGGGTCAAGCGTGGCACTGATGGTGAAGGTACCACCAGTGCCGTCCTCCTTGGCGGACACCTTCTTGGTTGCTGGCGGAGCTGCCATTGTCTTCTTCTTGCACTTGCCGGTGGAGCTCGATGGTGCGTCCTCGACGGTAGCGCAGCACCAAGAGGTGCGCTTGCCGGAGTGGGCATCGAGCTCTTGCCGGACTTGGTCTTCTTCTTCCCCGAGCTTCAGCGGCAAGTGTCTTGTCATGTCTGCTACGGCTTCGCTTCCGGTAGATCTTGTCGGCACAGATAAGTGCGTCCTTCTTGTCGCCAGGGACAGAGATGACACTTATCGGGCCTGGCATCTTGAGCACATTGTAGGCGTAGTGAGAGGCTGCCATGAACTTGGCGAGCACTGGACGGCCCAGTATCCCATTATAAGGCAACGCGAAATCAGTAATGTCAAACGTAACCCTCTCAGTCCTGAAGTTTAGCTCGCTGCCAAATGTCACCGGCAGCGTTATCTTGCCCTTCGGCTTGCTCCTTCCCGGGTTGATTCCTTGGAATGTGCTGGTCTCTTCGAGCTCGCTGTCAGGGATCTGTAGCTTTTGGAGCACTGCAGAGGAGATCAGATTCAAGCCGGCCCCGCCGGCCAACTAACATCTTGGTGACTTTGAGGTTGCGGATAGTTGGCGCAGACCAACATCGGCAAGCACCCGACCGCAGTTATGCGATCACGGTGGTCCTCAATATCGAAGATGATAGGCGTCTTTGGACCATTTCGTAGGCTTGCGTGACTTCACGGATGGTTCTGCTGCATTAACTTCCGCATCCACCGCTTGAGTTGGCGGTGCGAAGTATGCAGAAGCACCACCGCCAACGCAAAGGACCTCTGTGGGCTTCTGAAACTCCTGGTCGTCGGCTTCATCGTCTTCTATGTCTTCGCTTGTCTTCGTCTTCATCCTTGTTGCGCCACGGGAGGTCTGTCTCCTTGTCATTGCCGCTTGGCCTTGCCAGCGTCCCTCCCGCCAGGGCGCTTCTTGCCAGCTTCCTCCAGCACCTTCACAGGCTTTCTCCTTGTCTCGCCGCCGTATTCAGCTCTCTGCTGTTCTACAAGCTGCTCGACTTTCTTACAGCCTCTGGAGGTCGTGGCCCTTGGTGCGGTGGATCTTGCAATACTGTTTGTTGAGCTGTCACGCTTGTCGGCGACCGCCACGTCTTGGTTGTTGGCGCCTGCAACCTCCTTGCCGGAGCCGACAACCTTGGCGGCACCTCCGTTCTGGACTGCTCGACAACTAGCACATCTTTGCCCTTCTTTTTCTGTTATTCCGCCTCCGGCCCTTCCTTGCCGGAGCGGTCTCCTCCTTGTCGGACTCTGCTCCCACATTCTCTCCTCGAGTCTTCTTCCTTCTTCAGGTAGCGTGCACACTTGTCGGCCAGTAGAGGCTTCGGCCGACGTCTTTCACTTTGCACATCGCCATCTCCTCCCTCATCCTGCGGTTTCAGACATTCTAATGGAATGCAATCGATCACCGCGGCAGGGTGGACGTCGGGGATGTTGTAGTGCACTCGTTGAATCTCTGGATGAACTTGCGCAGGGACTCTCCTCCTCATACGGGCAAGCAGGTGGAGATCACTCTCACGGCCATGAGGCTTGTGGCCGCCTGTAAAGGCGCCAACAAACTGGTGGCACAAATCTGCCCAAGAAGAAATAGAGCCATCTGGCAAGTGCATGAGCCAAGACCTGACGTTTGGCTTGAGCACCAGGGGAAAGTAGTTGGCGAGGATCTTGTCGTCTCGTCCCCGCAGCTTGCACCGCGATGGTGTAGATGCTTTGAGGAACTCCGATGGGTGTGTCCTGCCATCATACTTTTTCTCGCACATCTGGTTTGAAGTTTTTCTTGTCGGGCCACCGGACTTGCTGCAGCTCGAGTGAACGCAGGACAACCTCATCACAGACGGCAAGTCGCCTGGTTCTCTCGGGCGCATGCATATCGACAGTGGGCCCGGCGGCGTTGTCTGATTGACGGCGCTTCTCTTCGGCGCCGATACGGGTTCGAGCGTCTTCTTCTTGCCGTTCTCGGAGAACTTGGCGCTGGTCGCGGCGAGCTCGCGGATCCGACGATGCTGTGGAGTCGCTGTCGAGGTGGATCCGGCGAGTCGGCGATCTTGGTCTTCGGGAAGGGGAGTGCACGGTGGCTGCACCCCCGCAAGTCTCGTCGCCATCAGCTCGCGCCTTGTTGCCTTGCCGCGGCTGTGAGGCACTCGGTTGCCGCGGGACGTCGCCGTTAAGCGGCCGATGAGACTTCTGAATTGTGGCCCTCCATTCCTCGACCTTATCGGCCGTTGGAGGGTAATCTAAAGTAATCGAGCTCTAGCCAAGGCTTCCGCTGGTGTGGTTGGCGGCAACGGCGCACGGAGCGAAGAACGGATGTGCTCGGACTCCTAACCAAGTTAGGAGGAGCAGCATCCCGCCCAAGCGATCAGATTCCGATTGTACCAGCATCTTTGGGGTCATGCGGGTCTCGAGGGCCTCGGGATCCTCCAGCTTGGCCTTGATCCAGCGAGCTTATGGTGCCGCGAGCATCATGACGTTGTCGGTCCCGCGCCTCTTGCGAAGGACGCGGTGCGGACTCGCACGCTGACGCCTGTGCTGCCTTATCCTTGGATCTGGCGGCATTGTGGGCTCTCTCGACGACGCCGGTTCCTCCGCCAGCGTTTCCCCCACCACCTGACAACTCCGGTTGTGGTGGGTTCGACGCGGACGGCTCTACTACTGTCGAAGACTTCTTCTTCGGCGCCATGTTAACGAAGATGTTGATGAAGTTGCTCGTGTGACCTCCGGATCGGGTTCACACAGCCTCGACGCCTTCTACCTGGCGCGCGCCAAAGATGTCGGGGAAATCTGTACCACCACGGACACCTATGGGACCGGAGCCCTTTCGATTCGGGCAGGGGCGGAGATTGCACAAAGAGCGGATCGAGGCGATCACACGAGAGATTTACCCAGCTTCGGAGCTCTCCGGAGAGATAATACTCCTACTGCTGCTTGTCTGGTTGTATTGTGTTCTTGCTAGGGAGTGTTGGGAGCTACAAAACCTAGCTCGAGAGTCTGTGGCCTCGTACGAGCTGAACCGAACGAGCCGAACGAGCCGAACCCTTTCTATGTTGCACTCGGGCCTCCTTTTATAGGCACAAGGGGTCACCACAGGTGGCAAGTAGACAGGGGTAGAATAGGAAAAACAGAGGTTGGTACACCGCTTTGTACAGTGTACAGTGGTCTATACCTAACTCTGACGGCAAGGGACAAGAGCCATAAATGCCCGTCCCTGTCGCCTGAAAAGTGTAACAGGGACCGTCGGGTGCGCCTCCGTTTGCCACGATGGTAGCCTGTCAGCGCCGCTTGTCGCCGCTCCCCGCTGGCTGCACAGCCTGTCGACACGCGCGCCTGGGGAAGCCCCATGGCGACACGTTGGTGGATGAGCTGGAGCGGAGAGGAAGAGAGGTTACCTGCCGCGGCAAGCGCCTTGCCGCAGCAAGGTTCTTGTCGTGCTTGGGAGATTGCCGCTCACCAAGCCTTCCCGGCAAGCTCCTCTTGCCGGGGCCTTGTTTCCTTCGTGCCTCAAGTAGTCTTCCCGGCAAGCTCCTCTTGCCGGGGCCTTCTTCGTGCCTAGAGTGGCCTTCCCGGCAAGCTCCTCTTGCCGGGGTCTTGTTTTCTTTGACTGAGAACACTTTGTTCTTGAATGGCTCCAAAGGAGCCACGAAGAGCCTTGGTGATCATCTGGCAAGCCTTACCGCGGGGTGCTGCGACTGCCCGTGCACGAGTTCGGGATACTAGGGTACCCCTACTTTAGTACACCGACAATTAGCATCACATAATCTAGTTGCGGTCTCCTCCACTATACCCTCACTTGTTATAATTGACAGAGGTATGATGAATAACCACTTCAACAAAAAAATTAATTAAAGAGTTGTTCGTCTTTGAGTTTCTTGTACTATATAACATAATACAGAATCAAGGGTTTACAAATATCAATGGCAAACAATCTCAAAATTTCAATATCACTTTCATGCGTTTCCCAAGGAAAGAAAATGCAGCAATTGCATTATTTTATTTCAAATGTTGATGAATTTCAAGGTGCTCCATTTTCTTAAGGTTCATGCATACATGCTTGGAAATAATTTACTCCTTACTGAATTTTGTATTATGTTTATTGTTTTCCAAACATTTTTACTATGTTACTGTTAGTATGATTGGTTGTAGAATTACAATCTGAATGAAAATAGTGATAGCAGTTTATGTTATATATTTAGCTAGAGGCTATTGCTATAATTGTTATCCTTAAGTTGATGATCCCAAATGGAGAATTTGAAGTTGGTACCATGCAATACATCGAATGGAGTTCCAACATCCCCATCTCCGTGCTCTGCATCATGTTCGCACCCATAGGCCAGGCAGTTCTATGTCATGGTTTATTTTACAGTATCATAGTTCCATCTGTGACCTTCTTGAATTCATCGCTAGCAACCCTAGTTTGTATGCCGCAACTATTTAAGTTAATTCTTCCTTAGGCATGCACTTCACTTCTATTATTTCTACAAACTTTGAAGACCAAACTAGCTCAGAAGACTTGAACAATGGAAAGAAACAGGCGCTCGTGGATCCCACACACCCTAGTACTCCATTGTGTCGCTTGAGCCCTCCAAGTATTTTGGACAAATCAGTATTTGTCAAATATATTCATAGCCATGATATCTTCTCCTGGAAGATCCCTTGTCTCAATGAACATGCTCACTCTTGCTACGGCTACATATCCATCTTGGCAATTTATTCAGCACTACTGTAGAACCTTCATATATCCAAAAGCATCAACCGATTCATACGTATTATTCAACGACCAGGACCGGTTGTAGGCTTGGCGATTTGCGACCCCTCTTGGTTGCACTATGACTTTCTGAATCAATATTTGATTTAGGAGATGGTGGCCTTGAAAGAATGGGTCACTATGAGGATAGAAGAAAATATGTGAGACGTGGATTTGGCACACCAGTTTTTTGTTGAGGTACTAAGAGTTGGTTACAGCTATTATATGTACCTGTACACGCTTTCCAATAACTTGGTGGCATGGAAAGACACACTTCTCCTACTTGGTTATAATAAGGAAGCCCTCTACTTTATCGGGTTTTCGACTAAACCTACAAAGTATTTGCGGGTGGAAGCTTGAGGCTTGAAGGAAGTGGGTGTCGTTTTTTGACGAGAAACATATTGGCCAGACACGTTTACTAGTGAACCAAGAGAAAATGGGGTTATGCTATGTCCATGCCTACTAGTTGGATGCAAATTCTCAATTCTTTTCATACCTAGTAGATAGAAAAAAAAATGAGGAGTGTGACCCAGAACCACAATTTCTTCCTCTCATTGTGCATGCTCTCTCCCTCCAACTCAGGTGCACCTCTCCGCTAACTAGACTAATCCTTCATAACTGTCCAGTTGTTGATT
>JAHIAL010000084.1:1597996-1738506 GCA_021605145.1 Aegilops bicornis | reverse complement strand
GATCACGGTGGTTAGACTCTTGGAAGAAGCAACACCAGCTTGCTGTGCCGAAAAGCCCTACTTCTCGATGGAGGCCTCAAGTGGGACTTACCCTTCAACCGGCTCTTGAAATCGAACTTAAGGGACTCCTTTGGGGCCAGCCGCCCCAATATGAGATTGTGTCCACGGCGGCCGAGACGGCGCCACGTGGAAGGTAAGCTTATAAACGAGGGCGGGAGGCCAGGAAGCGTAAGAAAAAAGAAGTTTAGTCAGCGGACATCGACGCCAAGGTGAAGCTTGCGGTCGAGCAAAAGCAGCCGAGGACGCTTGAAAAAAGCTGCCGAGGACAAATATGAGTTGCTACAGCAGAAAATCAATGCAACAGAATCGCTGGGCAGTAAATGATTTCGCTTACTAACTTGGTTCCAATTATCATCAACTGGACGAAGCGAAAATCCGCATAAGACGGTGACATGATTTCCCTTTTGCCCAATTTCGTCGGGAGCAACTCCATGAACAACAACACCATCGCGACCATCACTTGCTCACGCAACCGGGCCTCCTTCTCGCAGCTCGCCTCCGCTCATAGCAGCTCCGCCCTCGCCTGGCGGCGCCATTAGGTGGGCCTTTCGTGTTTGGCTATTCAGGCTCGTCCACGGTAATTACATGCTGTCGCACCAACATATATATATATATATATACATATATATATATATATATATATATAATATTCCATTTTTGTTGCCCTTTCTTGGTTTGTTTTACTACAGACATATGTGTTTGCGGTAGCGAAAGAAACCCATGCACCATACTCTACTTGGATCAAAAGGCGGAAGGTGGACATGGGAAAGGTGATAATGGACCCCTCGCAACCCATCGCCCCACAACCAGCCGATCTCGCTGGGCACTTCTGTGTGGTTAGTTTGACTTAGTGTGAAATCGGGGCACCAGGATTTGCCTTCCAAAGATCTGACATGTGCAAGTTGACGGCGAGACCCGCCGCATTGGATTGGGCTGCAAGGGTTGGGTGCTGCTATGGCGAAGAATCTTATCCGTCTGGAGCCGGTTGAGAGCACACCAATAACCACACATCAACAAGCATGTGCGAGACCACCACCCGCCTACGCAATTACCAGCTCACGTGAGTGCTGCGGAGTGAGCGGCGGCAGACGACATGATGAATGGGGGTGCAATAGTCTTGGTGATGTAATTTGTCGTAGAGAACAGAGAATGGATGATGAGGCGGAGGTCGCACTCCTATGGATTTCCCTCAAAATACAAACGCGTATGGTATCACCAAGCATAGATACGGCGAGTCAACCATATGACGAATCGGCTATCGACTTGCTAATGAAGGATATGGATGATATGCCCGGGCAGGGTTGTAGCAGGAGGATTGCAAAAGTCTCTTCATGAAATCCTCACACGGGGACATGCTGCTCGAATATGCCGCCAACACAGGCTCAACTAGCCAAGGCGCGAGGGTCAACTGCATTTTCAGGCCCGGGAACACTGGGGCAGGCGGTGTTAAGGAAGGGTCTGGAAGGTGTGCCTAAAGAAAAAGGAAAGGAAGAGATCGGGAAGATAAGCTCGGCCTCCAAACAAGCTGCAGCACATAGCAGCCAGACGATGTATTCTCAAGAGCGTATAATTGCGTGAAAAGGTGCGGGCATGTTCCATCTGCACTTGGGCGAGCCGATGCTACTCTCAGAACCTACTGGAGGCACTATCGGGGATCTGTGAGGACCGTGTACACGACCATGTGTTGTCGATCGAGAAAAGCCCATTAATAGCCTCAAAGGATCCAGGATATCCGACATACGTGGCTCGTGTGCAGTTTAAGGGGAAGTGCATACGTCGAGACACGGCTCCAGCTGGAGGTGTTCTTCCCATGCGGTTTTGACCATATCTTTGAGTTGTTTCTTAACAAGGCGGCCTCGATGCATAATCATCATTCGCCTTTTTGCCCATATATGAGCTCCATCATGAAGAGTGAAGAAGTCTCGCAAAATCTGTGTGGCGGATCCAAGTACTACCATGCACGAAGTCTTTCTTTGAGTCTCGCGACTTTGAGCGTGAAACTTCTAGGAGTACCTCCAAAACTTCATGGTACAGGCTTATAAGGACCGGAAATTGTTCTCGTGCCTTATCATCCAAAAGTAAGTCAGTTCCAAACAACCCTTTCGTACATTTCAATCATTCCTTCTCTCTCTCATATGGGGAATAATTTGAGGGTGTCTTTTCCCCCTGACAGCAGGGCGCCGTCCTTATCGTTCTTTACCCGCAAGTCTCCCACGCCGTATTTCTTTTGACCCTTCCGGAGACTACGAGAAAAAGAACTACACCCACATAATGAATATTCTAGATGATGCTCTCCAAGGCTTCAGCTTTAGGAGGTGGCCACGTGGCAGATCAACAGGAAACAAAGGAATAAGAAGATGGGTTTCGCAAGATAAAACTAACTTCTCCTGCAGATCCATGTCCCAAATCCAAGCAAGAAGGATGGATTCTACATCGTCCATCCTACATGATTCAGTTCAACACGGATCACCAAAAGCTTCGCCAGATGAGAAGCAGAATGATGATCATATCCACAAGTGGCTAGAATCTCATGGGAGAAGCGGATTATAAACTTAGAGATGACTTCTTTCAGATCCAAAGCGATAATGCTAATGCGTTCATCATGAAAGAGAAGTCATCGATGAGAAGGATGTTCCACCACGGCCCTATATCGGCGGTGACGTCCTAACTCGCATGAGCAGGGCATGCAACGATAGACCTCACGCCGTTCACAGAAGCTAGGGTTCATCCTCGATGATATAGAAGGATGGAACTTCTAGTGATTTATGATGCCGATGATGATGATATGTGTCGGTTGAACTTGTATACTTTTTGTAGCGATGAAACTTTGTGGATGTCTACGGTCCTCGCCGAGAACTTGCGTAACTTGCTCACTTTGTTAGTTTGCTTACTTATGACCCGCGCATTACCTCTAGTTAATTAATTTGCGTACTGTATGTTGCATCTAGTTGCTAACCCTTTCTTTTTCGGTGTTGCTCTCCAGTATATTTTGTTGCATATATATGATTGTACATCCTCTTCATGAACATGCATCTCTAATAGGTACCTAGTTTCTGATGGCCGAGATGGAATTGCTATGTCGTGTACAAAGGGAAGTTTCGGGGGGTGTAAAATGAGTGGCATGAGTATCGGTGCGCAAGTGAATGGGTTCACGGCGCCAGACCATAAGGCTTCAAAAGCGAGACAAGAAGGAGAAGCTAGTTACTTGAGGTTCACGCTTAGCTGCGAGAGGACTCAGAATCGCCACCTCATGTATCGTGATAGTTCCGCTCTCACTCATAGTGATAGCTCTTCTTGCGTATACCTTTGTTTAGATGGATGACGTTGTTGTAGTTGCAAGTATTCGTGACTTGCATGTATCCCTATTTTCGACATGATGACAAGATACCACTTTGTGTTGGATGATGATTATGTTGAGACTATTTGTATGTATATGCTATGATTACATTTGTGGTCTCGCAGGCATTTGTATGTGTATCATGATGAAATTTCTATGTGCTAAAGATTCTTCTATAAACGATGTTCAAATACAAAACAAATATGCCAAAAAACAAAAAACTACTAAAATTAGCAATGCGATAGTGTATAAAGTTAGCAAAGAAGCGCCATGATAGCACTCTAGCGTCATTCACGCATAAGCCGCTTAGAGCTACTAGCAGTAGCGATGACTTCCACTCAAGCTTCTGTCATACACTTAGTGTATCAAGAAGCGCCGGTGAGCACGCTGCACATCGCTATGTGTGCTAGCTGTAGCACCTTATTAGTAGTGCCGCTCCCCGCGCTACTGATACACCTAAAACCCGCGCTGCTGCTAGCCTTTTCCCTAGTAGTGGTATAAAGAGTATGATGAATAAAAGTTGTTGAGAGTTGACAAACATAGTTTTGGTCATCGTTGCAATCAATAGGAAGTAATAAAGAAAGAGAGGTTCTCAAATATAAATATACTATCTTGGACATCTTTTATGATTGTGAGCACTCATTAGAATATGACATGCTAAAAAATTGATGTTGGACAAGGAAGACAATGTAATGGGTTATGTTTTCTTATATCCGAAATAAAGTATATTGTTATGGATCGTCCAACATGTTGAGCTTGCCTTTCCCCCCTCATGCTAGCCAAATTCTTTGCACCAAGTAGATATACTACTTGTGCTTCCGAATATCCTTAAACCCAGTTTTGCCATGAGAGTCCACCATATGTACCTATGGATTGAGTAAGATCCTTCAAGTAACTTGTCATTTTTGCAAGCAATAAAAATTGCTCCCTAATTATGTGTGATTTATTAGTGTGTAGAAAATAAGCTTTATACGTTCTTGTGATATGGAAGCAATAAAAGCGACAGACTGCATAATAAAGGTCCCTATCACAAGTGGCAATATAAAGTTACGTTCTTTCGCATTAAGATTTTGTGCATCCACCCATAAAAGCACATGACAACCTCTGTTTCCCTCTGCGAAGGGCCTATCTTTTATCTTTTTTCTTATAATGCATACAAGAGTCATGGTGATCTTCACCTTTCCTTTTTATATTTTATCCTTTGGCAGGCACATTGTGTTGGAAAGATCCTGATATATATATATATATGTCCAATTGGATGTAAGTTATCATAAACTATTATTGTTGACATTACCCTTGAGGTAAAAGGTTGGGAGGCAACACTATAAGCCCTATCTTTCTCTGTGTCCGATTAAAATTTCATACCCATAAGTATTGCGTGAGTGTTAGAAATTGTGAAAGAATAAATGATGGTTGAGTATGTGGACTTGCTGAAAAGCTCTTATATTGACTCTTTCCGATGTTATGATAAATTGCAATTGCTTCAATGACCGAGATTATAGTTTGTTAGTTTTCAATGAAGTTTCTGATTCATACTTGACATGGTGAATAGATTGTTACATTAGCATAAGAAATCATATGACAATATATATATATATATATATATGTATATATATATATATATGTGTGTGTGTGTGTGTGTGTGTGTGTGTGTGTGTGTGTGTGTTCCTGTTCTAAGAATGATCATGATGCCCTCATGTCCGTATTTCTTTGACACCTCTATCTCTAAACATGTGGACATATTTTTCGATTTCGGCCTCCGCTTGAGGACAAGCAAGGTCTAAGCTCGGGGGAGTTGATACGTCCATTTTGCATCATGCTTTTATATCGATATTTATTGCATTATGGGCTGTCACTACACATTATGTCACAATACTTATGCCTTTTCTCTCTTATTTTACAAGGTTTACATGAAGAGGGAGAATGCCGGCAGCTGCAATTCTGGGCTGGAAAAGGAGCAAATATTAGAGACCTATTCTGCACAACTCCAAAAGTCCTCAAATTTCACGGAGGCACCTTTTGGAATTATTAAAAAATACTGGCGAAAGAATCAACCATAGGGGGCCCACACCCTGGCCACGAGGGTGGGGGACGCGCCCTACCTCCCTGGGCGTGACCCCTGCATCGTGGGCCACCTAGCAGGCCTCCGGTGCCCATCTTTTGCTATATGAAGTATTTCACCCCGGAAAAAATTAGAAGGAAGCTTTCGGAACGAAGCGCCGCCATCTCGAGGCGGAACCTTGGCGGAACCAATCTAGGGCTCCGGCGGAGCTGTTCTGCTAGGAATACATCCCTCCGGGAGGGGAAAATCGTCACCACCGTCATCACCATCGATCTTCTCATCAGGAGGGGGTCAATCTCCATCAAAATCTTCACCAGCACCATCTCCTCTCAAACCCTAGTTCATCTCTTGTATCAGATCTTTGTCTCAAAACCTCAAATTGGCACCTATGGGTTGCTAGTAGTGTTGATTAGTCCTTGTAGTTGATGCTAGTTGGTTTATTCGATGGAAGATTATATGTTCAGATCCTTTATACATATTAATACCCCTCTGATTATGAACATGAATATGATTTTTGAGTAGTTACTTTTGCTCCTGAGGACATGGGAGAAGTCTTGCTATAAGTAGTCATGTGAATTAGGTATTCATTCGATATTTTGATGAGATGTATGTTGTCTTTCCTCTAGTGGTGTTATGTGAACGTCGACTACATGACACTTCACCATTATTTGGGCCTAGGGGAAGGCATTGGGAACTAATAAGTAGATGATGGGTTGCTAGATTGACAGAAGCTTAAACCCTAGTTTATGCATTGCTTCGTAAGGGGCTGATTTGGATCCATATGTTTCATGCTATGGTTAGGTTTACCTTAATTCTTCGTTCATAGTTGCGGATGCTTGCGATAGTATTTAATCATACGTGGGATGCTTGTCCAAGGAAGGCAGCACCCACGTACTGGTCCACCCACATATCAAATTATCAAAGTAACGAACGCGAATCATATGAGCGTGATGAAAACGAGCTTGACGATAATTCCCATGTGTCCTCGGGAGCGCTTTTCTTTATATAAGAGTTTGTCCATGCTTGTCATTTGCTACAAAAAGGATTGGGCCACCTTGCTCCACCTTATTTACTTTTTTTACTTGTTACCCGTTATGAATTACCTTATCACAAAACTATCTGTTACCGATAATTTCAGTGCTCTCAGAGAATACCTTACTCAAAACCGCTTGTCATTTCCTTCTGCTCCTCGTTGGGTTTGACACGCTTACTTATCGAAAGGACTATGATAGATCCCCTATACTTGTGGGTCATCAGAGGTTACCGGAACCCCCCGGGGGATTAATGGGCCTTAGTGGGCCTTAGTGGAGAAGAGAGAGAGAGCCGGCCAGAGGTGGCGCGCGCCCCTCCTTTGCCCAGTCCGAATTTGACAAGTAAAGGGGGGCACGCCCCCTCCTTCCTTCTCTTCTCTCCTCTTTCCCTTCTTCTCCTTCTTGGACTAGGAAAGGGGGAAACCTACTCCTACAAGGAGTAAGATTCCTTCCCCCTTGGCGCGCCCCTTGTGGCCGGCCGGCTTCCTCCTCCCCTCCTTTATATATGGGTGAGGGGGCACCCCATGGACACACAAGTTGATCATTAGCCGTGTGCAGTGCCCGCCTCCACAGTTTTCGATCTCGGTCATATCCTCGTAGTTCTTAGGTGAAGCCTTGCGCCGGTAACTTCATCATCACCGTCACAACGTCGTCGTGCTGACGGAACTCTCCCTCGGCCTCAGCTGGATCTAGAGTTCTTGGGACATCACTGAGCTGAACGTGTGCAGATCGCGGAGGTGTCATGCGTTTGGTACTTGATCGGTTGGATCGCGAAGACGTTCGACTACATCAACCGCGTTACTTTCCGCTTTCGGTCGACGAGGGTATGTGGACACACTCTCCCCGCTCGTTTCTATGCTTCTCCTAGATAGATCTTGCGTGATCGTAGGCAAAAAATTTGAAATACTACGTTCCCCATCACACATATGCCTCCATGTATCTCTACCAACAGCTCCAGTCCGTCCTCTCGGGGAATGCACTTCAATTTCATGCCGTTCGGTCTTTTCCTGTATAGGACATCGTCCACAAAATGGTACATGCTAGACCGACGGTCTACTTTCTATACTTCTTCCTATTCCTCAGGGAGTTCCCTTGTTTGGAGGAACCGAACGGTGTGTTGTGCCCATGCTGGACCCTGAGGCTCGACGGCAAGGACTAAAGGCATATCTTCTGCCGTGGGAGCAGTTGTCTCTACGACAAAGGCTTGATGCCCCACCGGAGCCTGTTGCTTCCTCGCAAGCTTGGCATCCCCGGCAACATCCTTGACGGCAGCTCCTGGGAGTTCAACGGGAATGTACTTGCTGGGGCCTAATTTCCTTCGCTTATTCTGTCCTGCCGATGGTTCAACGGATGGCTGAGTCAATTGGAGCACAAAGGTCCCTGGTTCCACAGGTAGCTTGAGGGCAGCACGTTTTGACAGGACGTCAGCAATGCTGTTCTCTGCACGAGGAACATGCTCTGCTTGCAGACCGTCAAAACGCTCTTCCAACTTCCTCACTTCATCTACATAAGCTTCCATCAACAGGCTCTGATAATCCTTTTTCACTTGCTTCACTACGAGTTGCGAATCTCCACGGACGATCAACATTCTGATTCCAAGGTCTTCCACGATCCTGACACCGGCAAGCAGCCTCTCCTACTATGTAGTGTTGTTTGTTGATCTCTCCCGGGGAAAGTGCATTTGGACTACGTACTTGAGGTGCCCTCCGGTGAGCGCGACAAGCAACACACCAGCACCGACGCCTTGCAGCGAGAAAGCCCCATCAAAGTACATAATCCAGTCACGACTTGTTTCCTTGCCGGGGAGAGTTGTCTCTTGAATTTCTTCATCAGGCGTTGAGGTCCATTCTGCAATGAACTCCGCAAAGGCTCTGCTCTAGATTGTCGAAGTGCTTTCAAACCCGAGACCAAAACTTTACAGTTCCAACACCCACTCACAATCCTTCCGGTTGCATCTAGGTTGTGCAGGATCCGTTGAAACAGGAAGCGAGTAGTCACGGTGATCTCATGTGCTTGAAAATAATGACGCAGCTTTCTCGAGGCCATAAGGAGGCCGAAGAGCAACTTCTGCACACCTGAGTATCTTGATCTAGCCCGCTGCAAGAGGGAGCTGACAAAATAAACTGGGTGTTGCATCATCTACTTCTTCTGTATCACTTCGTTTGTTCGCGACAGATTTCCGCCTTTGCCGGCACCAGATCTACCTCCGCCAGACCAGATCACGGGGTCTTACCTTGCCGGTACCAGACCCTGCCGGGGAGAGCTCTACCTCCTCAACCAACGGTCTCGCCACTAGTACTGCTTCTTCATCAACTTCCCTCTGCGCCACTAGCGCATCACTGACCACTTGATTCATTGCCGCTAGGCATAGCAGTAACGACTCTTGAGGTTTAGGTGCGACTAGTATTGGCGTAGAGGCGAGGTACCTCTTCAAATCTTGCAGCGCTGCCTTGGCCTCCGGAGTCCATTTCGTTGCTCCTGCCTCTTTCAAAATCTTGAAAAAGGGCAGGGCGCGCTCAGCAGATTTGGAGATGAACCTACTCAAAGCAGCAACGCAGCCAGCAAGCCGACACACATCTTTGACTCCTCTTGGTGCTTCAATCTGCTCAATCGCCTTGATCTTGTCGAGATTTGCCTCGATCCCACGCTGAGACAAAAAGAACCTGAGAAGTTTGCCAGATGGGACACCGAACACACACTTCTCTGCGCAAATTTGCAAATGTTTCTTCCAAATCTTGCACGAGTGTTGCCTTGTCCTTGGTTTTGACCACTATGTCATCCATATATACTTCCATATTTCTATGCAGTTGGGGCTCAAAACCAATCTGAACTGCTCTCGCGAACGTTGAACCAGCGCTTTTCAACCGAAAAGGCGTTCGTATAAAACAATACGTACACATGGGGTGATAAAAGCGGTCTTCTCTTCATCTTCCTTCGTCATGAAGATTTGGTGGTATCCTGAGTGGGTGTCAAGGAACGACAGCAAGTCGCACCCGGCAGTGGAGTCCATGATCTGGTCAATGCGCGGCAAAGGGAAAGGATCCTTTGGTCAGGCTTTATTGATATCTGTATAATCAATGCACAACCTCCATTTCCCGTTTGCCTTGTGCACAACCACCGGATTGGCCAACCATGTTGGGTGGAGCACTCCTCTGAAAAAACATGTCGCTTCCAACTTCCTAATATCTTCGATGATAAAGTCTTGCCGCTACAAAGCTTGCTTCCTGACCTTCTGCTTGACGGGCCGCACATGAGGACAGACAGCAAGATGGTGCTCAATCACCTCCCTGGGAACGTCGGGGAAGTCAGATGCTTGCCATGCAAACACATCGACATTCGCCCACAAGAAGGCGGCATTTAGCCGCTTTCCTATTTGGCCGCCGATCGCTGGAGCTTATAGTGAAAGCTCCGCCCGTGCCGTCCTCCTTGACGGGCACCTTCTTGGTCTCCGGTGGCGCTACCTTAGATTTCTTGTTCCTGTCACTGGACCTCTTTGGCACGTCCTCAACAGGAACGCAACACTCCGAGGAGGCGCGTCTGCCAGAGTCGGTGCAAGAGGCCTTGCCGGGGCCAGAAGTCTTGCCGGCGACTGAGGACTTGTCGGTCTTCTTCCCCTCGGGAGCTCAAGTGGCAGGAGCAAGTGCCTTGGCGGCAGGTGCCACAACTGCTTCCCGTTAGAGTTGGTCGGCACAAATGAGTGCGTCTTTCTTGTCGGAGCCGACAGTGATGATGCTCATCGAGCTGGGCATCTTCAGCGTGTTGTAGGCGTAGTGTGACGCTGCCATAAACTTAGCCAGTGCTGGATGGCCAAGGATCCCGTTATACGGCAATGGGATCTTGGCGACATAGAAAACAATCTTCTCTGTCGTGTAGTTCAACTCAACACCAAATGTGACTGGTAGTGTGATCTTACCCTTGGGCTCGCTTCTCCCTTGATTGATCCCTTGAAACGTGCTCGTCTCTTCGAGATCTCCATCAGGGATTTGCAACCTCTTGATCACCTTGGGCGATCAAGTTCAAACCGGCCCCGCCGTCAACTAACATTTTTGTCACCTTTAGGTTGCGAATTGTCGGTGAAACCAACGACAAGCACCCGACCGTGGTTGTGCAATCAGGGTGATCCTCGGCGTAAAAAATGATAGGCGTGTTGGACCATTTCAGTGGCTTCTAGGAATCGATCGACAGCTCCATCGCATTGATCTCGCGTGCCCACTGTTTAAGTTGGCAGTGAGAAGAATGCATAGAGGCGCCACCATCGATGCACATGGCTTCTGTGGCATTTTGAAACTCATGCTCACTGGACTCGTCGTCCTCTTCATGGTCATCATCTCCTTTTTTTCTTGTCGCGTCCCGAGCAGGCTTCTCTTGTTGCTTTTCCTTGCCGCGGCGCCCACCTCGGCCACCGTGCTTCTTGTCGGACCCTCAGCACCATCCTGGCCCTTCTCTTTGTCTCGCCTTTCATACTCAGCTTTCTGCCTCTCCATAAGCTGCTCAACTTGCCAACAGTTCTGGAGATCATGGCCATTGGTGCGATGGATCTTGGAGTATTGCTTGTCGGAGCCCTCCGGCTTGTCGGCAGCCGCCAAGGCCTGGCAGGCGGCACACCCGGCAACCTCCTTGCCTGGGTCGTCAACCCTGGCTTTCTTGGCGGTGCCGGGGTTGCCGGATTCCTCGACGGCAAGCATGGTCTTGCCCTTGCACTTTCTGTTGCCGGGGCGATGACGTCTTCGTCTCCAGAGTCACTTCCCACGCCGGCATCTTCGTCGGGGTAATTCCTTCCTTCTTCAGCTCGAGCACATCTATCGGCCAAAACATAAAGCTCGACAACATCTGTAACCTTGTTCATCGCCAACTCTTCACGCATCTTGCGGTTGCGCATGTTCTGATGGAACACGCTAATGATAGCGGCGGGATGAACATCTGGGATGTTGTACTGCACACGGCTGAATCTCTGTATGTATTTGCGCAAGCATTCACCATCCTTCTAGTGGATGAGATGCAAATTGCTTGCCTGGCCAGGAGCCATGTGGCCTCTAGTAAAGGTGCCAACGAACTTGTGGCACAGATCCGACCAAGAGGAGATGGAATCTACTAGCAGGTCTATCAACCATGACCTAATGTTGGGCTTGAGCAGCAACAGGAAGTAGTTGGCAAGCACCTTGCAGTCCCGAGCCCCGGCATCTTGCATCGCGATGGTGTAAACGCTCGGGATCTCGGACGGATGAGTCTTGCTGTTGTATTTCTCCGGGACCTCTGTTTTGAATGTGCGGGTAGTGGGCCACTGGAACTACCACAACTCACGTGTAAAAGCTGGACAACCTACCTCATAAGGTAAGTCACCAAAATACCCCGGCGCAGGCTTGTACGCAGTGGGCCCTGCATGCCTATCAGATTGATGGCGCGCTTCCCGTTGCCACTCGATGGTAGTTCGAGCATACTCTTTTACCCGCTCCCGAAGAACTTGGCCTTCGTCGCGACGAGCTCACGGATCGGACGATGCCATGGATCCATCGTCACAGGCATCGACCCGTCGAGCTGGCGACTGTTGTTGTCGCGGTGGAGGGGAGTGCACCGTGGTTGCAGCGCCTCCGGCCCTGCCCCCCTCGGCACGTGCCGGCTCGGTGGACCGGCGTCGCGAAGGGCCCGCCTCTTGGTACCCATCTTTATTGGCGTTGCCAATAAGGCTCTGGATAGCAGCCCTCCACTCATCTTGCTTCTCAGAAGCAGGAGGAAACTCGAGGAGTAGCTGCGCTTGTGCTAACGCTTCTGCTGGCGTAGGTGGCAGCGACAAGCGCGAGGAAGGAGAGGTGCTCGGACTTCTAACCATGTTAGAAGGAGCCCCCTCACGGTTTCGCGGTCGTGCGTCGTTCCCACCAGCATCATCGCGTGCATGCCGGCCCTGCGCATCTCGAGAGTGATGCCGAGGACCCTTTTCGTGGGGACGCACGTGGTCTCCAATGTCGTGGCACCGCTCGTCGCGCACGGCCTGGGAAGACCATGGCACGGGTGCTGGCGGGGGTGTCTTGGAGGTCGCTGCACCTCTCATAGGCAGCACGGCTTCGTCTCTGGGCCCAGCGAGGCGCGGCTCATCGTCGCGGGAGCCAACGATGCCGATCCCGTGGCTTCGGTCACCAGAACACCGTGGATGCTCGCGATCCGCACATCCGCCACCATCCGCGACTACACCGTCGCCTGTCCGTGCTGGCACAAGATGATCGGCTCCAGATGAACTGATCGTTGTGATTGCCTTTTTCTTGGGAGCCATGGTGATGAAGGAACCGACGAGCTAACTACTAGACCAGGTTTGCGCAACCTTCTGCCCCTACCTGTCCCGCCAAAGATGTCGGAGAAAAGACACCTAGTGGATCACGTGGATCCTTTCTATGGTTTTGTAGGGAAGAGGGATGCACGAAGAGCGAATCTAATGATCAACACGATGGATTTTTACCCAGGTTAGGGCCGCTAAGAAGCATAAAACCCTAGTCCTGCTTTGAGTGTATATTTAGTGTTCTTGAGCTTCGGCGAGCTACTACGCATGTAAGCTGGGCCAGAAGGTCCAAAAAGTCCGAATCCTTCCCCAGTACGCCTTGGGGCTCCTTTTATACGTCCAAGGGTTCGCCACAGTGGCACACAGGAGGTGTAGAGTAGCTATGCTTATCACTGACATCCTAGGACAAATGCATTAAATGCGCAGGTTGCGTGCCCCTAACTTTATCGGGTACGGAACTAGAGCCCGTTGTCGGTGTCAAAACCCGCGGATCTCGGGCAGGGGGTCCCGAACTGTGCGTCTAAGGTCAATGGTTAACAGGAGACGGGGGACACGATGTTTACCCAGGTTCGGGCCCTCTCTTTGGAGGTAATACACTACTTCCTGCTTGACTAATCTTGATGAATATGAGTATTACAAGAGTTGATCTACCATGAGATCGTAATGGCTAAACCCTAGAAGCCTAGCCTGTTTGACTATGGTAATGAGTATATCCTTTTCGGACTACACCCTCCGATTTATATAGGCACTGGGGGATCTAGGGTTACATAGAGTCGGTTACATAAGAAGGAATCTTCATAGTCGGTCGCCAAGCTTGCCTTCCACGCCAAGGAGAGTCCAATCCGGACACGGGTATAGTCTTCGGCCTTTATGTCTTCACGGTCCCTCAGTCCGGCCCATGGATAACATGCCGGACACCCGAGGACCCGTTAGTCCAGGACACCCTCAGTAGCCCCTGAAACTGGCTTCAATGACGAGGAGTCCGGCGCGCAGATTGTCTTCGGCATTGCAAGGTGGGTTCCCTTCTTTCCAAACTCCAAGGTAGTCTTCGGACGCGATGATAGTATCCGGACCTGTCACACACACCATATTCAACCATAGAGAGAATATAATTTTACACGAGTCCAATCTGCTGACAAATTTTTGTAGCACGATGTCGCGTCCGACCGGTCATAATTCCAGACCGTTTTATGCCCAACGCTCCACGTCCCTAGACGCGGTTGCCATTGGCACGTCCTGTCAAAGCAGAGATCGTGTCCCCTTATCATGGGATTCTCATCAATGCAGGCATGGGTAAACCAACCGTGCCATTTACACAGGCCTTGGGAATAGGCGAATTCTAAGGCGAGTGGGGAGGCGTTCAATATTTACTGCCTTTATAAGGGTATAAGGACGCCATCTTATTCTCCCACGCCTTCTCTCCATCTCCGCCCTTCCAATCTCGAGCTCTAGCACCCAATTTCTCATATCCTTTCCACTCGAGCTAGCACTCAACCATGTCCAGATCCGGAGGTCAGGGCAAGTGGATGGTCTCCTCTGTCAAGGAGGAGGACATTACCGAGCTTCGGGCGGCCGGATACTTGGCGAAGGACATCCCCCACCGTCCGCGGGCCGAGGGACAAGTCGTCCCCACGCGGGAGCCCAATGAGAGGGTGGTATTCATCCCTCATTTCTTCCGCGGACTAGGGTTCCCGCTCCACCCTTTCGTCCGCGGGCTGATGTATTACTATGGGATATATTTCCACGATCTATCGCTGAAATCCTTCCTCAACTTCTCGGCGTTTATCATCGTGTGCGAGGCCTTCCTCCACATCCAACCCCACTTTGGGCTATGGCTCAAAGTTTTCAACGTGAAGCCAAAGGTGGTGGATGGCCAGCACGCAGAGTGCGGAGGAGCCATGGTCAGTAAGCTGTCCAATGTCTCCTGGCCCAAATGCCCTTTTGTGGAGACAGTAAAGGAGTGGCAGAAATAGTGGTTCTACATCACGGAACCCCGTGGCACCTCCTGGGCCGCAGCTGCCGAATTCCGCTCCGGTGCTCCCACGCGACTCACCTCCTGGGTCGAGAAGTGTCCGAATTGGTGTTCGCCCGACGAGCTGATTGCGCTACAGACTCGCATTCAAAGTATGATAGCCATGGGCGTCAAGCTTGTCGATGTAATTCAGGTGATGCTGGTTCGCCAGATCCTCCCGTGGCAGCGCAGAGGCCGCCCGCTGAGGCAGTTTAATCCGAAGAAGCACCAATCCCTGGCGACGCTCTTTGAAACCACTCACGGGGGTGCCTGGAGGTTGCTCTTTAAGGGCAACGAGAAACCGCCGGCCATAGATTCAGACCGTGGGCACGACATTAAACACCCTGCCAGCGAGGTATGTTATTTTTAACACATCCCCTACTTGCTTGTTTTGAGGATGATGTCTGAGCTTTTATCATTTGCTTTCTCAGGATTGGATGGAGAGGGCGAAGCGGTTCTAGTGTCCGGCTCCGCTGCCTCAAGAACTGGTCATCCCGCGACTCACGAAGATGCTGGTGCTAGCACCATATAAGGCGTCGGAGAAGAAGGCCAAAGGGGCCAAAAGTGGCCCCCGTCGCAAGGGTGCTCCTGACCTGACGTCCGAAGATGAAGAAACCCATTCCTCCATCCCTGAAGACGATGACAAGGAAGAGGAAGAGGAGGAGGAGAAGAAACCTCCCCCTGAGGTGGAAAAGAAGAAGAGGGCGGCTTCCCAGAATCTGGAGGCGGGAACGCCCAATAAGTGGAAGGGAGCCCTTGCGGTTAACGTCGTGTGGGACATTGACAGCAGTCCAGAGCGACACCTCCGCACTAAGCCTCGGGTCGCATCGTAAGTACTATGACTCACGTATACAAGTGCACCTGGCATCTCCTTTTTGTTGTTTTGACATGGGTAATTGTGCTATTGTAGTCCGGCCCGTGACAGCGTTCAAAGGTCCTCATCTGGAGATTCGTTGGATCCGGTGAAAATGGCCAGCATGTCCCCGCCGCCCGCTTATTCCCCCGGGCCAAGGACGACAACAAAGTGTTGTCCCGGAGGACTGCTCCGAGCCGCAGAGGGGCCCAGGACGCTGTCCAGGAGGTGCCGCCAGGCAAGACCTCCGCAGCCGGACACATGGGGGAGCCGATCCTCATAGAGACTGGTGAGGAGGGACGTATTCAGTTCGGCCCTCAGCTGAATACTATTCCGAGAGTACACGGCTCGGACCAAGTGAGCACCCTCCTCCGAAGGAGGGAGGTGCGCCAGTTCCATCGGTGGCCCCTGGCCCAACTAGGGGCACCGGATAATTCGATGGAGGCGCCGCGAGGCGCCCATTATGGGACGCAGCACCGTGTCCTTATGGGTACGGTGATCGAGAAGGTTCACTTGGCCAAGAACGGATTAAACGAGGCCTCGCAACAATCATGCCGATGTGTTTTGAGGTAAGTCTCATAGAAAGAGAACACCCCGTGCTGACAGTAG
Organism: Aegilops bicornis; assembly: GCA_021605145.1. Taxonomy (NCBI): domain Eukaryota; kingdom Viridiplantae; phylum Streptophyta; class Magnoliopsida; order Poales; family Poaceae; genus Aegilops; species Aegilops bicornis. The sequence goes on along the minus strand of JAHIAL010000084.1, from coordinate 1,722,275 downwards.
TCCCTGAGACACTGTCCAGTGTTCGGAAAGAAAGGCCGGACAGAGGATCAATCCTTTGTAGGAGACTAACTTGATATGTATGAATGGGCAGGCATCGCTGTTGGCCGCGACTCGCATGGTGCCAAAGTCTCTGAATTGAAGCAGAGGTTGGAGTGGGCCGAGAACGAGCTCGACGAGGTGAAGATTCAGCTACAGGGGAAGCAAGGTGAGTGATGACTTGCTTTGTATTCGGAAAGAATAAGCAGTGAGTATGTGAACAGAATGTCATAATATGTGTAGGGGCGGCAACCGAGGTCGAGGCCCTGAAAATGCCCTGGCCGAAGCCGAGGGGAAGGCTGTCCAGTAGCAAGCCGCCCGTAAAAAGCTCAAGGCCTGAATCAGCGAAGTCCAGCAGGACCTCCAGGATGCGGTGAAGAAGTGGAAAACCTTGGAGCACAAGGCGTCGGTTCAAGAGACCGAACTTACCAAGGCTCGCCAGAGCACGGAGACTGACGGAATGAAGCTTGGGCGCTCTCCAGGAGATCCTAGACGCCAAGAAGATTGCAGCGGGTAAGGCTTTTGTCATGCAAAGCAAGTACGCGGAGAGGAAGTACCTTTTACTAACCCGGATTCGGAGTTGCCAGGGGCTTTTGCGGATCTACCCCGTAGCGTGCCCGACGCCACGGAGTTCTTTCGAGCCAGGGAAGGGATTCCATGGAGAAGCTGTTCTGGTCACAATATGCTATGCCAGAACATCCGGTGCGCTTTGCCGATCAACTAAAGCAGTTGGTCGAGCTGCACAGGGTGGACGAACTGGCCATGAAAGATTTGATAATCCGGCTGTGGCCAGCCGAGGCTATGCCTAGCAGCTATTGTGGTGTTGTGAAGCGGGTGGTGGAAGCCTGTCCGCGGCTAGACATTGTCAAGCGATCAGTCTGCATCGAAGGTGCCCGCATGGCCTTCACCCACTGCAAGATGTGGTGGGCAAAGATGGATGCCGTCGAGGTGGCCAGGGGGCCGCCAGAGGGCAAGGAGCACCGCACACCCGAGCGATCAAACCCAGTTTGTAATATAATGTTTGTTATGTTTTAATTGTTTCCTCCTGTGCAGCCGTGTTGCATGGAATCTGAGGGTTGGCCAGTCGTCGGCTTCTGCCCTCACGTAGATAGTACGGAGGTGTTTGGGATGGAATCTAAACAATATTTATCCAATTATATGGTCCTTGAAGGAGTTGTTTAGCGCAACGAACCAGGCAATCAGACTATGCGGCTTAAACGCCCTCGCTTAGCAATAGGAGTTTTATAATAAAACATGGGCGCAGCCCCTGGTATACGAACCAGAGTGCTGTCAGCATCTGATTGGGAAGTACCGATCCTTCGCGTAATGCGGAATAAATCTCCAGTGATTTTCAACCTCTCGAACAGCTGACCGGCTTTCGCTGCATCATGACAGTCAGTTTTCGGCTTTCTCTTCTGAGGTGCTCATCTGGGTGAACCAGGGCACAATCGTAGTAGTTCTCCCTTTACTGCCCTAGCCGATGTAGCGGAACGTAGGGTAGCAAGCACAGGAGCCGGGCAACCCAACTATTGACCAAAGACATGATTTGGAGCCAATGCATCTAATGCTAAATTCGGGGTGCCGAACTTATCTATAAGAAGTGTTCGGACTTTGTTGCCGTATTATGGGGCGGTCAGGAGCCCCTGGCGGATATGAAAACGTACCAAAGTGTACGGGTGCTAAAATGTAAGTAATTAATGGAAAAAGGAAAACAGAAAGAGAGCAGAGGTAATATCTGTGGCCCTTGAACCTGGGCCATGAACTGTTTCCATTATAGTTAGATTGATGCGTAAAGCGCATCGATACAAATAGTGCGATAAACAACCGGCTTTTTAATATGCCGCCACCGAAGGCAGGCTGGGTGCGAATCCTGAAAACAGGTAGAGTAATTGTTAATTTGACCTCTAGAGCCTCTCCTGTACGCCTGTGCTTCGCGCCGTTCGGGTGTACTTATCCTTGGACAGGACCAGGAATCAGGCCTTCGAAGGAGGCCTATGTAAAACCTCAGGAGGGGGGAGGAAATAGTTAAGTGTATGTGAGTCCGGGATCGGTCTGGCCGAACTGTGGATCACAAGCTAGTCGTGCCTTCGTCGATGCCCATAGAATTTTGAGTGCGTAATTATGTACGAATGCCACTACCTCATTGGGACTGGGACGGAGGCCGAATTGCTAATCGAGATCTTGATGAGCCGAGCTATCCTGTTGCAGTGTAGTCCGGACCCTCTTAATGACGTCCAGGGGCTCGGCAGCCGGATTACGGTCTTGCTTGAGAAGGCCGCTCTATACCTCTGCTGCCAGGGCGGCGGTGTGCTCTTCTGTAGGGAGGGAGCGCACTGTGTTTCCATTGACTGTTATGACGCCGCGTGGATTGGGCATCTTGAGCTTGAGATAAGCATAGTGTGGTACCGCGTTGAATCTTGCAAACGCGATTCGTCCGAGCATTGTGTGGTAGCCGCTGCGGAAGGGGACGATATCGAAGATTAGCTCTTCGCTTCAGAAGTTATCCGGGGAACCGAAGACCACTTCCAGCGTGATTGAGCCCGTACAACGGGCCTCTACGCCTGGTATGACTCCTTTAAAGGTAGTCTTTGTGGGTTTGAGTTGTGAGGGGTTAATGCCCATTTTGCGCATTGTATCCTGATAAAGAAGATTGAGGCTGCTACCCCCGTCTACTAGGACTCGTGTTAGGTGAAATCCATCGATGATTGGGTCGAGGACCAGTGCGGCTGAACCGCCATGGCGGATGCCAGTTGGATGATCTCGACGATTGAAGGTGATCGGGAATGACGACCACGAGTTGAATTTTGGTGCGACTGGCTCTACTGCCTAGACGTCCCTGAGCGCACTCTTGCGCTCCCTTTTGGGGATGTGTGTAGCGTATATCATGTTCACTGTTTTGACTTGAGGGGGAAATTTCTTCTGCCCCCCAGTGTCCGACTGCCGGGGCTCTTCGTCATCGTCCTCACTTTGTGATCCCTTTTCCTTGTTCTCGGCATTTAAAAACCCAACAATCTCTGTTGGTATGATTGGCTTGTTTGTCTGGGGTGCCATGTATTTGGCACGGACGGTCGAGTATGCGGTCCAAGCTGGATGGTCCTTCACTGTTCCTTTTGTAGGGCTTCTTCCGCTGACCGGACTTGGAGCCGCTGAATCCGGCGTGAACCGTAGTGTCATTGGTGTTATCGCCACTGCTTCGGCATTTGTGTCTATTGCGCCAGAGCTTGCCGGTGCTATTTTTGGCCTCGGAGGGGCCTGCCTCGCTGGCTGTGTTTTTGCTATGTGCCAGCCAGCTATCCTCACCCGCGCAAAAGCGGGTCATGAGTGCCGTGAGGGCTGCCATAGATTTCGGCTTTCTTGGCCGAGGTGGCGGGCGAGCCATTCATCACGGATGCTATGTTTGAAGGCCGCTAGGGCTTCGGCATCCGGACAGTCAACGATCTGGTTCTTTTTGGTTAGGAACCTAGTCCAGAATTTTCTGGCAGACTCTCCAGGTTGTTGAACTATATGACTTAAATCATCGGCCTCTGGTGGCCAAACATAAGTGCCTTGGAAGTTATCAAGGAAAGCTTCTTCCAAGTCCTCCCAACTGCCGATGGAATTTTTGGGCAGGCTACTTAACCAGTGTCTAGCTGGTCCTTTTAGCTTAAATGGGAGGTATTTGATGGCATGGAGATCGTCTCCTCGGGCCATATGGATGTGGTGAATAAAATCTCCGATCCATACTGCAGGATCGGTTGTTCCGTCGTATGACTCAATATTGATGGGCTTGAACCACTCGGGGAATTCATGATCCAGCACTTCATCTATTAAGCAAAGAGGGTGTGCGGCGCCTCTATATCGGGCTGCACCGCACCGCACCTCTGATGAAGTCCGCCTGCGGTTATCGGCCAGGGCGTGAGTAGGTTTGTCATGTCCAAATAGGTAGCCGTCATCACGAGTCGGAAAGCGTCCTCGCGATCCGTAGATTGGTCTGGTGTGTCCTGCTCTACTATCCAGTCCCTGCCGAAGGTCGTATGTGTAGTCCCGAGCTGTTTTGTCTTTGCTTTTGCGAGGTGGTGGGGCGGGCTGCTGTTCGGCATTGGTTGCCGCTTCGTCCCGACCGCGGGGTGGTCGATACGCCGCACTGTCTCGACCACGTTGTGGTCGTTCCGCATTGTGCAAGGGAGGTATGGGCTCCGGTGCCTCCTCATAAAACTGAGGTAGCAGTGTGCGCTTCGGGTAACTCTTGGTTGGACGCTTGAGGCCGTATTCTCCGGCTACCAGGACATCGGTCCATCTGTCAATGAGTAGGTTTTGATCAGCTTGAAGCTGCTGCTACTTTTTCTTCAGGCTTCCTGCAGTGGCAATTAGCTGGTGCTTGAAGCGCTCCCGCTCGAGGGGTGCCTCAGGCACGATGAAGTCCTCGCTGCTGAGGCTCTCCTCATCCTCGGAGAGTGGACGATAACTATCGTAATCCGGGTCATTGGTCATGGCCTGTTTATCAGGGTTAACTTGCCAGTTGTCTTGTTCCTCCTGTTCAGATGCTGCAACAGCAGGGTCTTGGTTGTTTTTGGCATCATCCGGAGTATTATTTTCTCCGGTGCCAGTGTTGATGTCTTTTGAGTGACGCGGCTTAGAACGGCGTTTAGGGCGCCGGCACTTGGGCTGTGTCTCAGGAGGTTTATTCTAAACTGGATCTTCTTTGTCATCGTCGCTAGCCTTTTTGGGTGTGTCGACCATGTACACATCGTACGAAGAGGTGGCCATCCAACATCCAGTGAATGGCGGGTTTTGACCCTGCTCCTCATCGTCATTGTCGTCCATGTCGTCGATGTCTTCAGAGCAGTAATCAAGCGTGTCGGTTAAGTCATCGACACTGGCTATGAAGTGGGTGGCGGGTGGGAAGCAAAATTCCCCGTCGTCAGCCCCTAGTTCAAACCGGACATAGTTCGGCTTTGAGTCACCCGCCCAGGGCGAGTGTTGGAAGATGTCTGCAGCGTCGAATTCGAAAATGATAACCGATCCAGCTCGGTGTCTGCAGGCGTACGTTGTTCGGAACTTATAGACGGAGACGAGTCCGGAGTTCCGTCGATGCAAATATTGCAAGGTGTCGAGTCTGTGCCCGGCTCCAATGCCGCGGATTCTGTGGCTTCGGATGGCGCCATCTGCTCCAGATTAAAGGCCGTTGCAGCAACAGGAAACATCTCCTGGATGTGATCCGATGACAGATTTAATTCATATTCATCAGAGCGAGGGGGAGCGATTGCCCTGGTCTCGAATCCGTTGAAGATAAGGTCTCCGCGGATGTCCGCGACGTAGTTCAAGCTTCCAAATTTGACTTGATGGCCAGGGGCGTAGCTGTCGATCTGCTCCAGATGGTCAAGCGAGTTGGCCCGTAGTACGAAGCCGCCGAATACGAAGATCTGTCCGGGGAGGAAGGTTTCTCCCTGGACAGCGTCACTATAAGTGAGTTAGGGGGCCCTCGAACCTTTCGTCGATGGGACAGTGGAACTCGCAAGGAAAGCACCAATGTGGCGATCGATCGATGGCTGTTAACTGAACCTGATCGGCGATTTCTGCCATCGCTTTAACCGAGGCCGATCGATCACGCCTCTGGATGAACAAAGTGAGCGTTGATGGGGGGTTTGGATGAACAGTTCCCGGTGGGGGTGGATGAACAGGACCCCGTGGTGTTGCCTCTTCGATGAACAGATTCGATCGTCGAGCCGGTTGGGGCTCGGCGAACAGGACCCTGTGGAGGGCTAGATGAATGTGACTACCCCGTGGAGGGCAGGGATGAATAGTAGACGGTGGAGGGCTGGATGAACAGTAGCCTGTGGAGAGGGCTGGTTGAGCGATGGTCGGTGGAGTAAGCGCATGTGGAGGCTGGATGAACAGTCGCGGTGGAGGCTGGAGGAGGTCGACGGTGGATGAATAGTAGCCGAGGAGGCCGGAGGGGGTCGATGGTGGAGATGAACAAGAGTCTGTGGAGTCCTGCTTTTGCGGTATGCCACACCCTCCCGATGAACAGGACCCCTGTTTCGACCTTAGCGCTCCAACACAAGTCTGTTTCCTCCGTTTTGTGGTACGCCACACCCTTCCCGATCAACAGGACCCCCGTTCGACTGTAGGAGGTCCATTTTCTCCGTTTTGCGGTACGCCAGACCGCTCCCGATGAACAGGATCCCGTTTCGAATGTGGCCGGTCGAACACAAGGCCGTTTCCTCCGCTTCGCGGTATGCCAGCCTCGCTTCCATTGGTTGTTCCGGCCCAAGTTTCCCGATGAACACGACGACATTCCGTTCGACCCAGCCGGTTGGCTCCCCATGAACACGATGACGACGCTTGTTACGCATTCGACCCAGCCACGCACGCAGCCCTCGGCCGCACGTGTCGCGAAGTAGGGCGTTCGAGACCCTGCCCATATGTACCACGTGGTCGTATTTACTTTCTTGCACACCGACCGCTATGCGTGCGTGTACATGCTACGTCGCGGCGCCTCTACTACGACACGTGCACGCCTCACGCCGACCAAAGATGTACACATATGTTCGCGACCAGAATGACAAGGCTACGATGCTTCGACCAGGTGGGTCCCGACTATCAGTACTTCGCCGTGCGAAGATGTAGCTCTTTGGGTCCCAGCCAGTGGGTGAATCGGTTTTTTGCCCGGACGCACTTCCTTGCGTGCGAAGATGTAGCTGGTGGGTCCCGGTGATCGGGGAAAAGCGTTTTTTCGCGAAATCGGTGGCCCGTCAATGGGTCCCCGCTGTCGGTGGAGGAATAATTATTTTTGGCGTAGCATAAGGAGGCACTTCCTTGCTTTGTAGCCGTGGACCCAGGTGTCAGCCTCTCCACATACAAGATACTCTTCCGATGGAAGTCGCCTTGACCATGTTGACCATGCCAGCCGAGAGCACCAGTGGCGGTGGACGGCAAATGAGACCTAGGAAGGGGACGACGCGGAGCCGGGGAAGACGCGGCAGTGGAAGCCCGCGCAGAGAGGAGTACGAAGGTTCACTGGTTCGGCTGCGGTGTGAGGCTGCCGTCGCCGTAGGGCCTAGCCAGCGATGGGAATAGTAGGGGCGGTGAGGACTTCGCAGCAGCACATCCGGCCACGGGAGGCAGGAGCATGCGGCACGACCGGCGCTGCTTTGGGCGGCTGGAGCAAGAAGACTAGAGGTTGAAGAAGCACTACAGCCATTGGATGGACATTGTACGGTCACTGGAGCTAGAATCGTTCATATTGACTAAGTTGACAAAGCACTCCGTCCCCGTCAACTTAGTAGGCCTACAAGTCAGCCACCCACCAAGGTGGGTCCTTACTAGCAGGGCGAGTATTCATTTTTTTTGTACGTAATAAGGCGGCACTTCCGGTGGGTCCGAGCTGACAGCGAGGGGAACGTTTTTTTCGTGAAATACGATGGCCCGTCCGGTGGGTCCCAACAGTTAGGGGGAACATTTTTTCGACAAAGACGGTGGCCCGTGTGATGGGTCCCTGTTGTCATGTGGAGGAATAATTATTTTCCGCGTAATAAGGAGGCACTTCCTTGTGGCTGCCGTGGACCCAGCTGTCAGCCTCTCCACGTAGAGTACTCTTTCGATGGAAGTCATTCCTTGACAACGTTGACCATGCCGCACCGAGAGCACTGGGGCGATGGACGACGGCTAGCTTTAGGAAGGGGACAACGCGGAGCCGGGGAAGATGCGGCAGTGGATGCCCACGCGTAGAGTATGATGGTTCACTGGTTCGCTGCGGTGTGAGGCTGCCGTCGCCGCAGAACAACAGGGGTTGTGGGTGAGTAGAGGGATGGCCTGGCCAGCGTTGGGAGTAGTAGGGGCGGTGAGGCCTTCACAGATCGCAGCCGGCCACGGGAGGCAGGAGCACGAGGCACGACCGGTGCTGGTTTGGGCGGCTGGAGCAAGAAGACCAGAGGTTGAAGTACCACTACGTACGGCCGTTGGATGGACATCGTACGGTCACTGGAGCTAGAATCGTGCATATTGACTAAGTTGACAAAGCCCTCCGTCCCCGTCAACTTAGTAGTCCCACAAGTTAGCCTGCCACTATACTGGGTCCCAGCTAGCAGGGGGAGTATTCATTTTTTTGTGCGTAATAAGGACGCACTTCCTTACGTGCGAAGATATAGCTGGTGGGTCCGAAATTTGTCGGTAGCGGTAACATTTTTCAGCGAAATACAGAGAGGCCCTTTCGGTGGGTCCTCGATGCGTCGTGGAGGAATCATTAATTTGCGTGTAATAAGGAGGAATTTCCTTGCGTGTGGACGTGGACCCAGCTGTCAGCCTCTCCATGTACAGTCCACTTCAGATGCATGTCGGTCATTGTCCATGTTGACCAGGCCACGAGAGCAATTGTATGGTGGACGATTTGCGAGGCCTAGGAAGGAAATCCATGGGAGGTGGAAGACTCGCGCTTGTTTCACGCCGGAGGGGAGTACGATCCAGATGAGGGTTGATACGTCTCGTCGTATCTATAATTTTTGATTGTTCCATGCCAATATTATGCAACTTTCATATACTTTTGGCAACTTTTTGTACTATTTTGGGACTAACATATTGATCCAAAGGCCGCCCTCAGTCATTGCATGTTTTATGTTTCGTGAATCATCCATATCAAAACGGAATCCAAGCGGGATAAAAACGGACGGAGCTTACTTTTGGAATATTTGGAAAATTCGGAAGAAGAATCAACGCGGCAAACGGTGTCCGAGGTGGGCATTTAGGTAGAAGCGCCTTACCCCAAAGCGAAGCGCACCCTGACCCTCGCGGGCTACCCGTTAAGCGTTTGACGCCCTTATTTGGCCGCAAGAAAGCTATTATTTGGTAAAAAATCAGGGCGAAGGATTCAGGCCAATCGGAGTTACGGATCTCCGGATATAAAAGAAACGGTGAAAGGGCAGCATAAGAGAACTTAGAAACAGAGAGATAGATCCAATCTTGGATGGGCTCTCGCCCCTCCCAAGCCATGGACGCCAAGGACCAGAGGGTAAACCCTTCTCCCATCTAGGGAGGAGGTCAAGGAAGAAGAAGAAGGGGGGCTCTCTCCCCCTTGCTTCCGGTGGCGCCAGAGTTCCACTGGGGGCCATCATCATCACCGCGATCTTCACCAACAACTTCACCACCATCATCACCAACTCTTCCCGCCTCTATACCGCGGTGTAACCTCTCTCTTACCCGCTGTAATCTCTACTTAAACATGGTGCTCAACGCTATATATTATTTCCCAATGATGTATGGCTATCCTATGATGTTCGAGTAGATCCGGTTTGTCCCATGGGTTATTTGATGATCCAAATTGGTTTGAGTTGCATGTTTTATGATTGGTTCTGTCCTATGGTGCTCTCCGTGTCGCGCAAGAGTGAGGGATTCCCACTGTAGGGGTTGCGATATGTTTATGATTTGCTTATGGTGGGTGGCGTGAGTGAACAGAAGCACATACCCGAGTAAGTAGGTTGTTTGTGTATGGGATAAAGGGGACTTGATGCTTTAATGCTATGGTTGGAGTTTTACCTTAATGATCTTTAGTAGTTGCGGATGCTTGCTAGAGTTCCAATCATAAGTGCATATGATCCAAGTAGAGAAAGTATGTTAGCTTATGCCTCTCCCTCAAATAAAATTGAATAATGATTACCGGTCTAGTTATCGATTGCCTAGAGACAAATAACTTTCTCGTGACCACAAGCTCTTACTAAAACTAATTTAGTTGTGTCTTTATGTAAACAGCCCCTAGCTTTTATTTACGTGCACTTTACTTTCTTGCAAACCTATCCAAAAACACCTACAAAGTACTTCTAGTTTCACACTTGTTCTAGGTAAAGCGAACGTCAAGCGTGCCTAGAGTTGTATCGGTGGTCGATAGAACTTGAGGGAATATTCTTTAGCGCCTCGTTGGGTTTGACACTCTTCCTTATCGAAAGATGCTACAATTGATCCCCTATACTTGCGGGTTATCAAGGGTTTACTGGTTCGTCTGCCGTCACCGGAGAATAACAGCAGGTGTGGGTGAGTAGAGGGATGGCTAGGCCAGCGATGGGAGTACGGTGGCGCCGTGAGGCCTGCGTGGCAGCACAGCCGGCCACGGGGAGGGAGCAGTAGTCCCGTACGCTTGTTTGAGCGGGTTGGAGCAGGAATAGCAGAGATTGAAGAACCACGACGACCGTTGGATGGACATCCAACAGCCACTGCTTGTGCGTCAACCTTTTTTTAGGAAAGCCTCAAATCTGTGGAAAATAGCATACAACCCATCTGCTATTATTTCTAATAATTTACAGCCCATTTGCTAATTCTTAAGGTTTTTTTGGAGCCCATATTCTTTTTGTTAGCATTACAGCCCATATTGTGGCCACGGTTAAAAAATTATACGAAATTTTGCATATTTCGGTGCGGTCCGAACTATTTTTAATCCCGAAATTTCGAGTCACATTCAAACTGATTTTAAAAATAAATGTATATCAATATACATTCCAGCAAATTGTCCACGCATAAAAATTAAGGCAATTTAAAATCTCGAAATGAAAAAAAGGAAATTTGAAACTAATTGTCGGTTTGATTTGTTCTAAAAATGTACAGCCCATTTCTCATTACTGATAGGCCATTTTCTTGTCCAGCCGAATGAAGCTCTCCTCGTCTTGAAAGATTTGCAATCCAACAGGCCTGACAAAGCGACTTACTTGGCAAATCACAAAAAAAAATGGGCTAGCCATTTTCAGAAAGAAAAAAAACTACTGGGTTGGTCTGTGGTAAACATAAAAGAGAAGGCTGTCTAGACAGCCGCAGTGCCCTGCATGCCCAGCTTGACACCCCCGCTTCCGTCTCAAAAACAAATTAGATAAATGCCCCTCCAATTATGGTGATTCATAAAAATGCCACTGCAATTTCCAAACTTTGAAAAATGCCACTGCAATTTTTGCAAACTTTGGTAAACGCCACTACAATTTGCAAACTTTAAAAAACGCCACTCCAGACTTCGAAAAATGCCACTGGGAATGGCATGAAATGGCAGTTTTCAAAGTTTGGAAACTGCAGTGCCATTTCTCGGAAACACCAGATTGGAGTGGCATTTATCAAATTAACCCAAAAAAAATAACTGGGCGAGCTGCTGGGTCCCTGCTGTTAGCCGCTCGTTGTGCAATTCTCTCGTTTATTGACTACGTTGACAATGGCATGGGACCCAGATGTCAGAAATCCATTAGGAGGAGCCATTTTCTATTGGCTTGAAATAAGGAGGCACTTGCTTATGCATCGCCAAGACCTTGGCGGGTCCTCGTGTCATCCTCTCCACATACAATCATCTCCTCGATTGTGTACGCGCCAACTTAGTAGGCCCACAAGTCAACCTCTAAACCCGTGGAGGACAAATACAACCCATTTAAAAAATAACAGCCCATTCCATACGCTCAAACGGAAAGTTCAACATTCAAAGCAAAGTAGCAGTGTCTGAACCACATATAGAGTAATCGAACTTCCACGTTGACAACCATCATAGCCAAGTTAACTATCTACTCACACTATTACTCTAATAGCGTACAAGTACTAACTTACTGTTAGCTAACTAGACGATGCCGGTCGCCATCTGCGGTACACGCTAAACGCCGGCACCGGCGTCCTCCTCCTCGCCTCAGACTTGCCAGAGGTGCGATAGGGCGTGTTGCTCGCGCGCGTTGGCTTTGGCTTCCACCGAAGCTTCGGCTTCTAAGCGGGAAACCCACTTGACAAGCTGGTAGTAAAAATCGTCATGAACGCTGGCGTGCGTTCGATAGCCTCTGTGGCTATTTGTTAAGGCTGGCCTCCATGTAGTCGGCCCGATTGCGGGCGGTCCGCTTTCGCGACTTCAGAGTGTCGATGCGCTGCTCCATGTCCTGCCGGGCGGCGCAAATCGGCGATACGCTGCTGCTACGCTAAGCGGTCGGCGCTCAACAACTCCGCTCCTCCGCCAGCGGTCGCGCTTCAAAGCAAGTCTCGATCTCCGCATTGCCATCTAAAGACCGATAGAGTTCATCCTCCTCAAATCGCCTTTAAATTCGGTGAAAAACCGAACACTAGTTCCGGCAGTGATCGCCTCCGGCCTCGCCTATCACGGACGGGCGGGGGCATGGCGGACGTGGCGAGAGCGAGGATAAGTGGCGAGCGACGTCGGACTAGTGGGGGCTTATGAGGATAGGGCGAGTTGGGTCACGGTGCCACTATAGAAGGCCGGGAAACAGTACTTATAGTCGGAAGGTAGCGCGACGGTCATCGGAATTCAATGCATAATTAAGCAGGCATGGCTTAGCGCGCCAGCTTGCCGTGGAAAACTAGAGAAACTGAAATTCTGACTGTGCCGTCCCGTCCCGTCCGTGCTGGGTCGCACGCCGGCATGACGGTCAAACGAGTGCACTCGAATCATCTCCCTCCTTGTCAATAATGATTCCACAGATTTAAAAGGCCCGCAACATTAAAGCGCATCTTTTTTTCGCATCAGTTAGCAGCCTTAATTACGGCCGGCTGCATGCAGGCAGTCAAAATCGCTCGCACCCAGTTCTCGGAGCAGCATGCAACGAATCGCAGCCGAGGGCATTAGTTGATGAACTTTAGCTGGGAGATAAGGCATTTGCGAACGTTTTTGCTGGCAGTTTCTTCAGATTCGCATGGCATTTTCTTCAGAGCAGCTTGTCAGTTTCTTCAGAGGTAGGCATTTTTATTCAAAAAACTGCCACTTCGGATCTTGTGTCGCAACTAAAACTGCCAGGAGCGCATTAGTAGGCTAGCTAGTGATCGCATCAAAGAATTTGTAAACACCGGCGAACATATATAAGGAACTGTTAATGAATCTCAATGATTCACGGATCATATACAAATATGTAGCTCCAAAAGCAAAGATCAGCCACAACTAAAACCAACTAATGCGATTCCCATACATAAGATCAACATGTTAATGCATCTCAATGATTCATGATCATATACAAATATGTAGCTCCAAAGGAAAAAATCTAGAAAAACATATGTTCTTCCTACTAACATGGATGCTTCTCTTGGCCAACATTCAAGACAGCATCGAAAGACAAATTTGTTTGTGAAGTCTACAATTCCTCTTACAAACGTATGTGGTTTCACCAACAACTGGAACCATGAGAATGAACCACACATGATGGAGGAACATCCACAGCAATATGATTTGGTCTTCTCTCGATCACACGGCGAGACTATTTTCGGAATACAAACTTTAACTTAGGAAAAATGATGCCCATTGTATAATCAGACCAAAGCAATGGAGCACCTACTGTTAGCCAATAAATAGTACAGTACTACTTTTTTGCAGTCCATGAAGTGACTATCCAATCTTTCCTTGTCTATTTTCAAATGGCACTGCATGCCGTGACTATACTATTCTCTTGTCCAGTTCAACCAAAATTGCGGTCACTTTGTGTGTTTGCCAAATTCCAACAGGCAGACATCTCTGTCTGCACAAATATCAAGCAGCTAGTAAACATATACCCCACCTTGTATTTTCGGTTTAAACATGTCTCTTCCGCTTAGCATCTGCCATGATTTGCACTGGACAATTTGATACAGTCATGTTTTGCCCAGGACAATTTCATACTGAATTGATTTGCTGGTTCAGAGCAGAAATATAGCGCCTATTCTTGATCAGACCAAGGATATCCATGTTCGCAGTGATGGAAGAGGTGAAATCGATACAACCGAAATTGAGCATCCAATCATTGAATCCTGTCCTGCACCTCCAATGTAGGTCCACCCTGCCAATAAATTCACATGCAAACCACTAGCATTACTATTAATGACAGTACAAAAAGAGTAGCAACATAGTAGCAAACCATGTACCTTCATAATGAACAGCTCATAGTGCCACCAATTAGATATAAAGGTTTGGAAGAAAACATGCTCCTAATGTTCAACCAGTTGGACTTTTTGTGTAGTTCCACTAAAATCAAGCATCCCTGTTTGCATAGATATTGAAAGTGTGATTACTATAAAAGTGGCACTAGTTGAAGCATAGACTCACAAATATAAGCATTCCAATTTCTTAATGGGAAAATGTAGTAAGACTGTTTCTAACCACCTGTTTGAAGGAATAAATAAGGCAACTTGTGGCTGATGTAAGAAAGGCATATATAGTTCTTTATGAAAGAATGATTGATTCCTGACCTTTCCTCTTCTTTTAAGCATATTTTGTGCAGTTCAACTAAAATAAAATGCCATCACCGCCTTGACAATTCAGTGACACTGTACAAAAGGAAATGACTTAACATTACATCATGATGTCAGGTATGTAGTCAACAGGCATTAGAGACAAACTTACAGACCTCCTCCGATAACATAATGAACATTAATGTAGCGAGGGTGGCCCCATAATCCGCTGTGTCTGCTATGTCTACAAGAGCCTGAAACTACTTCCCACCTACTTACTTCTTGCTCTTTTGCGAAGGAAGTGTGGCACCTGACACTCTGCAAGCTGAACATGAGCCCGGCTATGGCGGCAGTTCATGACGATTCCCTAGTTAGCTGGTGGCGGCAAACAAATGCTTCCATGGGAAAGGAAAGAGGAAAATCTTGGATATCAATTTTGGCCCTGGTTTGGTGCAACCTCTGGAAAGAAAGAAATGATAGAACATTCAGAAATATTTCTTTTCACCCCACACAACTATTTCTCAAGATTCAGGTCAAAGCAAAGGACTGGGTTGACGCTGGGCTTAAGCGTGCAATGGCTCTTATAGAGCGCCCCCTAGAACCAGACTGATGTACTTCTGATGTATCTCTAACCCCAATCCTCCTTCTCTGATCTTGTTTTGGTAACTGTTTATTTCTTCTATACGCAATGAAAAGCAGTGGCCTTGCCTTTTCGTCACACAAAAAATTATCGGTGGCATTAGACTGAGTGCGGCATTAGTTAAATGTGGCATCACTTTAGCAGTAGCATTGCTTGACTTGACTGCTGGCGTTATACTAACAGCAAAAAGTAACAATAAGGATGTGTTTGGTTTAAGGGACATGCTAGGCCCATTCAGACAAGCATGGCGCAAAGACGATGCGATGTACCTCCACGGATGCATAGAGTGGTGAGGGAGGTATGCTTGCCCAGAGCAACAAATATCGAAGCAGCATGTGTGGATTACGTCCCATTTTTGTTCTCTTTAGCCACCTTTTTCCTATGTGAGGACAACAAACCGATCAAACTGGTCATTCTCTATTGCGTTGTCATGCCTTTCTACCCTTCTTCAACCAAGAGACACGAGACTTGTTCCGTAGCTACTGATTTTTCCCTTTTCAACCTAGATGCGGGTTCGATGCCTACTCTCTTGGACAGTACAGTCTCCCTTCCTTTCCTTATTCAACCCACACATGGATTAGTCCGCATGAAGTAGGATTTCCTTTAATAGTGCAAATTAAGGTTTTCGTCTGCGTGACCAGCAGAGCAGAGGACAGGAAATTGGGAAGATGGTGGAGTGGAAAAAGATCCACATGCAGCGACAGTGGCGGAGCCAGCTCAAGTTTAGAGCCTGGGCAAGATCTAAGTGCTGCCAAATTAATTTGTTTTTGCCCAAACAAAATTCTACTTCACCCAATTTTCTGTACTAGAGCTTCATGGAGTTGCACCATGGGAGCCCGGGCAACAGCCCTAGCTCGCCGGGTGCTGTCTCCGCCACTGTGCAGGGACGTGGCAGATGGTGCAATAGAACAAGGGTATGATTCGAAAATAGGTAGCATACCTGAGGGTCGGCGGGAAGTGGCTTAGCTCGTGGTCGTCGTCCTCCGCACGCATTACGGCATCGAGCTTGGGGACGGAGGCCATCCTGCTGCTGGCGCTTAGTCCGAGAGGACGGCCTTGTCGCTGCTAGTCGTGACTCGCTCGCCGACGATGAGTGCGTCAACTCTGCACGTCCTTTTCTTCCCCGGCGGATCTGTGACCACCGGTGAGGAGGGAGAGAGAGGCCGTCTTTTTTAGATCTGGAGAGAGGGTGATAGTTTGAGAAGCAAGTGGGCAGCCCTTAGCAAGAAAGCTCTGAAGCTCCAGCCTATATATCTTTTTTATACTACTAGTACTAGAGGTGGTAGAGTAGTTTATATTTTCTCTGCAAATAGTACCAGTTAGTCGTGCTTCAAAACTAAACGGCACGCCATTAAAAAAATAAAGTCGATAACTAATGCGGCACTTTGGGCCAACGCGGCCAGATCGCATTTTGCACGAGAAATTACACACCATGTTTGGTTGAAATGTGGTCTCGTTCCAACAAGTCAGTGAGACGACGGCGAGTCCTTTTGTACAATTTTCGAAAGGACGTGTAGGCCGGGGCGCCTCTTCGGTATCAGGCAAGCGGCAACCGCCCACCGACTCTTCGCCTTTCCCTCTCGATTTGGAACTGCTAGCACGCTCTTCCTCCCTCCTCCATTTGCCTTCACCCTTCCTTACGCCATTGTTCGATCGTCTTCTCCATGGAGGAACAAGCCGGAAACGACCCCGTTATTCTTGCCCCGATCTGAAAGATGGCGTGTTGGGGGAACTCATTGATCGGTGCGAAGTCATCACCTCGTCTAGCATGGCAGGTTCGTTCAAGCCCATTCTCGACTAAACTAATAACATCATTACAAGGAACCCAAGGGTCCAGGAGCGGTTTTATCTCCCTTATCTTCTTCGCTATAAGCCTGTTCGCATGGGCGCGGACGACGGAGGCCTCGCCTTGTGCAAGTTGATGCCGCTTGATAATGATATGTCTGATGTCAAGATGCCATCGCTTAAGGGTAAGGCCTGGGCTGGCGCAAATGGAGATTGGGTTGTTTATATTGGTTACAATTGTGAGTGGGAACTTGTGAATGTGTACACTCGTCAGCCGATTCCACTTCCAAAAATCTCAGAGTGCCCTGAGGTTGAGCACACAGATGATCTACATGCGTTCAAATACGATCATGGTGACTGTCGTCTACTGAAGATAGCAATTTGTTGTGTTCCCAACCGCTCTTGGAATTACAAGAACTATGAAGTTGTTGCTATCTTCGAGAAGCTTGTTGCCATCCTTACTCATTCCACAGTTCGTCGTCTATGGATATTGCTCAAAACTCAGTTTCTGCACACGGATGAGTACTGTGATGCAATTGAATACGAGGATCTTGTGTTTGCTGCCACCACTGTGAAAGTAATCGCTTTTTGCATGGTATCCTTGTAGTTTCAGTACATTTGTCTTCCACCGTAATTATAACTGTTTCATCCACATGCATGCGAGTTAGCAAGTTTCCCTTTACTAATTAACCTTTTTCTTGTGTTTCGAAGGTCCTGCGAACATTCCACCACCTATACTTGAAAAAATTTATAAGCAAGGGGGAGATGACGATGGTGACGATCACGAGCATGAGGAGGAGCAGAACTTATATACTCAGTGGCGCCTGGCAACTAATTTTGATGGATCACCTCTTCTTGTCTGTATACAGTGCTCTTAGATTGTTACTACTGAGGAAGCAGGTGTTGTCTCCCACGGTCGCCCTCTCTGGACAAATTCCAACACCCGTTGCATGGTATTCAGGATGGATACTAGTGTGCTAGCCCCAACACCTTCTCCCTGGTTCAGTATTGATAGTCTTGGAGAAAACTAGCTTTTCCTTGGACCAAACTATCCAATGATGGTGAAAGGCGATCCAGCTGTTGTTGACACAACATTAGTACTACCATTTATGACAAGCAACTGTATCTATACCTCGGACATTTTGGTGGTTCCCTACCCTGGTCCTGGTATATGCTGCTTCAGCCTAGATGATTAGTCCTGTGTTGCTCTCGATATAGACAATAGTTGTCCCTTCCCAGAGCACCTATGGTTCAAAGCAAGCGTTTCCAACGCTGAGGATTGGTTGAGTTGAAGTTCATTTCATTGCTTGTTATTTGTTGTGTGATGAAAACTTTAGTATTTGCTAGAATGTTTTGTTGGAAATAATCTATAATCCAACATGTATCCTCGTTGTCGTTGTGTGTTGATGACTTGTTGTATGTAATAAATGGTACATTTGCAAATGCATGTCATAGACTCAATTTATGAATTGTTTTTGAGTCACTTCTTGGACTGTGAGTACCGTAGTAGTATAGCCAGCATCCAGTTAGTATATGAAGTTGCCACATCACATAGAGCCAACCTAATATTGGAGTATGCTAGCCCTCCACGGGCGTGCCGCTTCAAAGGGCGGAGGAAGTGAGAGGTCGCGTCACCTTGTGTCCAGATCTGAGATGCCACGTGTACCAGATGAATTACTCCAAGTTTGGCCACCATGATGCTAGGTGCGAGCCAAGGAACACTGGAGAGAGACCCGCTGGTCTCGAGATTGTGATGGCTGGCTCTTCCCAGAGAATCGCTTGTGGTTCAAAGCAAGCGTTTCCAACGCCGAGGATTGGTTGAGTTGAAGTTCATTTCACTGCTTGTTATTTGTTGTGTGATGAAAACTTTAGTATTTATAATGTATCCTCGTTGTCGTTGTGGGTTGATAACCTGTTGTATGTAATAAAATGATATGCCTGTGATAAACTTACTAAATTTATGAATAGCTTTTGAGTCGCTTCTCTGAGTGGATGTTGCGATGAGGCAAAAAAATATTTTCCGAATACATAATTGTACGTGCATTGCAACAGGTTATTGGATGAGGCCAATCAACAATAGTACACTAAATGTACTAGCTTCACATGCTGCACTATCTCTACATCTACGTACGTAATACAACAAGTTTTAAACTTGAGACCAGCAACCCATCCTCACAAAGAACACTTTTTAACCTAGCACAGACTCCAGGAAATTTGGCCAAAGTGTGAGGTGGTCCATGTGTTAATGTGTTTGCTGTACGTAACCAGCACCTCGAATCCTCGATACTACTACTATAGGTAGTAGGAGTAGTGGGCGGCATGGGCCAGAACAAGCATTCACATCCAGGAGTACGGCACACGCCACCAGCACGACTTCCGTCTGACACCATATTTGTTGGAGTCCGTGCTACAGCAATCTCTTCAACCTCATCGTTTCTCTAACTCTACATCGCGTGGCGGGCGAGGTGGGGGTTTGCCAATAGTCGGTATCCACAACTGTGGTCCCACTTGTAAGGCCAACTCCAATGCACGACCCCAAACGGACCTCCGTTTTGCCCGGATTCTGTCCGTTTGGGTAGGGCAATGGGGTCGTGTCCGGGCCATTTCTCGGATGCGGTGGTCGTGCGTCGAACGCGCGGACGCATCCCGGCGCGTACATTTATCTTTGCAAACACATATATTTTTTTCATCATTGATTTTTTGGTACAAGGAAATACATCACCAAAATTTTGACTAGAAAAGCAAGAACCACAAGAATACATTTTAGAAGATATACAACTTCCATAACTTCACCTGTAAGTTGGATTAGTGCCTTCTTGATACATTCATTGTTGATCTGTGGAGGCTCGATCTTGCGTGCTTCTTCCTTCTTCGAGTGTAAAGAAATAGACGTGTCTAGCCTCTATTCTACCAACAAGTGCACTAGTCTCATCTCTAGCCTCTATGCTAGCTAAAAGTGCTAGAAAATCTACTAAATTGCGCTCTATCAATATATCGTTGTACTCTTCTTCCCAATACCAAAACTTGCATCCATTCTACACAATAAAATTTTAAGTTAGCACAACTAGTCAAATCCAAGAGCACAACCGAAGATTTGGTCGAGTTCTTCCTCCTTTGCCGACATACGGGACATCCAGGATCCGTGTCGTGTCATGCAGGAAAATGTAGTGGTAGTTGAAGCCACGTGATGTTCATCTTGGGTTAAACTATAAATAGAATCTTACTACTCTTGAGTAACTCCAAAAGCGGCCACCGAAGATCTTTATTGGATTTGTTTTTCATCACCAGCACATTGAGGTGTAAGATGTGTAGGTTCAGTGGGTCCTCTTGTGTTTTCACTGACATGTGGGACCGCATATGAGCAAACAGATGATGAGCTTTGCGCGTATGTTGCCTGGCTGAGAAGAGAGATAGAGGAGGGCTGAGCACGAACTCCAGGAAATTTGTTATACATAACCAGCACCTCGATATAGTGGGGTGGCATGGGCCATAACTAGCATTCATGTCTAGCAATACGGCACACACCACCCACACGAGTCCCATCCAACACCAATTTTCTTGGAGTCCGTGCTACAACCATCTCTTTTCCCTCCTGTTTTCCCAGCCATCACGCAGTGGGCGGGGTGGGGGTTTGCCGATAGTCGGTTTGCTCAACTGCGGTCCCACTTGTAAGTGAAAATGCAACACAGCACGCATTCCCCCTTGAGCGGCGTGCCGGACCAACCGTGTGGGGGTGCGACGCGAACACGGCAGGCTTTTCCTTTTGAACTTGTAACTTGTAAAATTTGGTTCTGCTCCATGGCGCGACCGATAGATAGAAATAACGATTTTCCCTAGAGTAATGGGATGTTTGGTTCTAGTGCGGTTCATGCATGGAGTACGTAATAAAATTATGAAGTTGATGCGAAAGGTAAGATAATTACTAGTAGTACCATATACTACTACATGGATTTGACAGAAAGATAAAGATACATACGGATCCATCAACGACATCCTCATACCCTAGTGCACTGGGTCACCAACCGACGTGTGAGGAGCAGCAGCGTTGGCGGCAAGCTCAACGTGCTTCGAACAATGCCGTCCAAGGTTGCCTCAAGCGGTCCAAGAAGGCCAGCGTCCTATAGTCCTCCTCTTGCATGTAGTAGTCCTCATGGACGATTTGCGGCGTAGACGTGTGTGATTATGTCGATGGTGTCTTGCTGCGCCTGGGCTAGGGCGAAGCGCAACCTCGAGGTGGACATTCTCCGGCGCGACGGCGGGCAGTCGCAGGGCCACCAGTGCGTCGAAGAGGTTGTCACCATAGAGGCTGTTGAGGGTCGTCCGAGAGCTTCTTGACGATGGTGAACTTGTCGAGGAAGCCCACGAGGACCTCGTCGAACAAGGAGACGAAGCTGTCGTCCGAGCAGCCCCTCGCCCTGGCGGCCTCAAGCACTACATGGAGACGCTCCTCGGTGCTGGGCGGCAAGCCGGCATCGTGGACCATCTGGCACAGCCGGCTGATGCTCGCATTCATCGCCTCCACGGGTCTAGCTTCTAGTCAACTGATCTTGCGATTGGAGTTATCACTCTTGCCCTTGGAGTGCGAGGTGCGAGGATTGTCCGATTGATTTGGCGGGAGCCTTTATATGAGAAGTGCAGACTGCGTTGAATTCACATGCGTGTTGGCCATCTACTCCTCGCCCCTCTACTGCACCTGCCTTTGGCTGTATGATAGGTTGGCCAGCCACCCGTTGGGCCCACATGTCATACACCCAAAGGCAGGTGCAGTTAGTCAATGAAGCTGCGTCCCCCTCCGTGCCCGTGCATGCTTTAAATGACTTGAGACTACCAAACATCACATGCAGTGGTTAGTTCATTGCATGTAATCCTATTAAGTAGCAAAAAGACATTAAGTTATCTCACCGATAGGAATAAAAGAATACACCATGTATTTATTTACGGAGGGAGTACTACATTTTTTGTGACATGCATTACTAGATATTGCTAGTCAAATACTAAATCCAGATGGACGTGGTCGTACTACTAAATCCAGACGGTGGTGCTAGTACTAGTAGTAGTAGTACTACCAATGTAGCCGGACTGTACTTCCCGTTGGTATAATTATTATGTGCTGCTCCTCACAGTGAAATGACAAGACCCTACGCCGGAGATGACCCCTGAGTATAGGCGCCGTGTTCGGCACACCATAGTAAGCCTCACCGTATGCAGTCACTATCATAATGGCTGTAGACATAGCCTGGTTACAACTAGCCTTGTTAATTTCCCGTGCGTAGATGCCCGTGCATTGCACGGAACACCAAGATTGGGGGGTAGACGGCGCCGGCAGCGGCCATCGCACCAGATTTTTCAATGGCCTTCTAGATGTGGTGGGGAGGAGATAAGGCTGATTGTGAGTGAGGGACTCCTGGATTAGGGGGTATACGGACAGCCGGACTGTATACATCATTCGGACTATTGAAGCGTGAAGATACAAGACTCAAGAATCCGTCCCGTGTCCGGATGGGACTCTCCTTTGCGTGGATGACAAGCTTGGTGATCCAGATATTATATTTCCTTCCTTGTAACCGACTCCATGTAAACCCTAGCCCTCTCCTGTGTCTATATAAACCGGAGAGATTGGTCCTTAGAAGACCGATCACAATTACAATCATACCATCATAGGCTAGCTTCTAGGTTTTAGCCTTTACGATCTCGTGGTAGATCTACTCTTGTACTACTCATATCTTCAATATTAATCAAGCAGGAAGTAGGGTTTTACCTCCATCGAGAGGGCCCGAACCTGGGTAAACATTGTGTCCCTTGCTTCATGTTACCATCAGCCTAAGACGCACAGATCGGGACCCCCTACCCGAGATCCGCCGGTTTTGACACAGACATTGGTGCTTTCATCGAGAGTTCCTCTGTATCGTCGCTACAAGGCTTGATGCCGCCTTCAATCATCAACAACACGGTCCAGGGTGAGACTTTTCTCCCCGGACAGATCTTCGTGTTCGGTGGCTTCGCACTGCAGGCCGATTCGCTTGGCCATCTGGAGAAGATCGATAGCTACGCCCCTGGCCACCAGGTCAGGTTCGGAAACTTGAACTACATGGCCGACATTCGCGGAGACTTGATCTTCGGCGATTCGGCTGTGCCAGAGCACCGGCAGTCCACGATGAGCACGGCTTAGACCTGCTGTCGGACAATGCTCGGGATATCACCCCCGCAGTAGCCCCGGACCTAAATCCGGAGCAGGCTGCATTGCCTAAGGACGGAGGAATGGACCCCGCCCCGCAGGCCGCACACTCATCAGCGTTGGAGCCGAATGCAGGCCCCGTTGGATATCACCCCCTGTAGAAGCCTGTGACCCCAGACCCCCGGACTCGCGTCCGGTTGTAGGTTCCAGTCCGCACACTCCCAAGCCCGCCGAGCCTGGTTGGGCTCCGGTAATGGAGTTTACCGCTGCGGATATCTTCCATTACTCGCCCTTTGGCGACATGCTGAACTCATTAAAGTCTCTCTCTCTGTCAGGAGGATCTTGGCCGAACTATGTCCGGCCCGAGTGGAAAGTAGGTGACGAAGGAATTCGTTGCCCACCCACCACCCACTTCATTGCCACGGTTGATGATTTAACCGACGTTCTTGACTTCGACTACGAAGGCATCGGCCAGGGATGGACGGCGATGCAGGAGAAGATTCAGAATCTACGGGGCCTTTGGACTGCTACCTCGTCACACGATATATACATGGTGGACACGCCCAAGGGGGACGACGGCGACAATCCGGAAGATAAAACCCCCGGGAAAAAGCCAAAACGACGGCGCAGACGCTGCTCAAAGTCCAGCAACAGTAAAAATAGTGACAAGAGCGCCAGAAGGATCGACACCCCAGTTAACTCCGAAGGAAACAATGACCATACGTACCCAGCGATGGAGCAGGACGAGCCAGGTCATGCCGAACACAGTTCGGAGCGGACTCCTGATCAAAATGATCCCGAGGGACGAGCTCATCAAACGGCCCCAGGACAAGAACAAAGTCCGGATGACGACGCGTTCCTCATCCCGGAAACACACGGGGAACGAGATAACCTCTGGGGGACAGACGAGCCATCGAGCCATCCGGTCTAAACAGATTTCTGGACAGACTATGCCAAATTCACGGCACTCCCGACAAACCTGCGAATCACACGCACAGAGAGTGCTGGGTCTTCAAGCAGGCCGGCAAATTAAATGCCGAACACAAGGAAAGGGAAACACCAAGTGAAGACGAGGATGAACCTCATCAGCCGAACACCGGGGACAGAAAAAATTCCCACCAGAGGTTAAAATAGTAAACATGATCCATGCGACTCACACATCCATGAGAAGGCACGACAGCGCTCAAAGACGCTGCAGACGCTATAGAGCCCATCGTACCCTCACCTAACTACTGGATGGCTTGACCGATCACCTTCGATCACACAGACCGCCTGACTAGTATTCGGCGTGGCGGATCAGAGGCCTTGGTGATTGACCCAATAATCGACGGATACCATCTCACCCATGTTCTTATGGACGGCGGCAGTAGTCTCAATTTAATATACCAGGAGACTGTCCGCAGAATGGAGATAGACCCATCCAGAATCAGCCAAAGCAACACCACCTTTGAAGGGGTAATAACAGGCGTTAAAGCCTAGGGCAGGGGCTCCATCGTACTGGAGGTAACATTCGGCTCCCCAGGCAACTCCAGAAGCGAAGAACTACTCTTCACCATCGCACCCTTCCAAAGCAGCTACCACGCATTGCTTGGAAGAGAGGCATTCGTCCGCTTCAATGCAATACCGCACTATGCCTACCTTACACTCAAGATGCCCGATCCACATGGCGTCATCACCGTTAACAGAAACACAGACCGCTCTTTACGCGCAGAGGAACACGCGACGGCTCTAGCGGCCGAACTCTAAGCTGCCTCCGATATTAAAAAGCATGACTGGCCGTCAAGACCACGGACACGGTTAGACGGGTCCGGCAGCCTGGATAAAAATGAACCCGGGCGCCGTATATGTAATCGCATAGAGGACAATAGGGGCTATAAATATTTAATATAGCCCCACACTTGGCTCAACCTTATTTGCAAGCCAACGTTTTACACTTTTACTATCCATCGCATACTTACGTTGTACTCTCTTACACGAGTTTTTCCTTTTCACAGACACAACGCATGTGATACCCTTCCAGGAAACGACACAACGGAGACAAAGGCGCACACGTGCAGCAGGGCCCTACTCAAAGGTTTCTTTTTTGATTGAGCCCCTGTGTAAACCTTTTATATTGCCTCTTGTTGTTCACACATCCCATGGGTACTACACCCGCAGAGGATACTGCCGTTATTGGCATTTCTCCATGACAGATTAATGCACGTACCTGGAAATACAGGGTTTATAATGAAAGGGCATTCTTCAGCCCATTTTCTGTTACAAAGTCTGAATACCTTCGGGAGTGTTCGGCGTCACGAGTTTGGCCTTATATGCATCAGCTCCGAATCATGTCTTTCGTAAAATGTTGGGTTTGCCCGGCTCCTGGGTTTGCCGCCTTACGTTCCATTCTTATCGGCTAAGGTGGCCAAAGGAGAACTACTGCGATTGTGCCCTGGTTATTCCAGATGAGCACCTCAGTAGAGAAAGCCGAAACTGATTTGTCATGATACTGAGAGACTGTTCAACCACTCGAAGACTTATCGGAATCTTTAGGATCCCTCCTCAGATTAACGAAGGACCGCTTTCCGTCATGTACACCCGCGCCCTTATTCGGATGCACGCGAAATTACCAGGGGCTAAATTGTAGCCCCACCGCCAGACTCCCATGGCTAAGCAAAGGTGTTACAGCTATATAGTCCGGTTGCCTAGTTTGACGTGCGATCACCTCCTTAATGGACCAAGACGTTGGATCAAGTGTGATTATGCATATTTTTCGCGAACACCCCGCATTGTATGCATGGGGCTGAAGCCAACGATCGCTAACTTCGGATCACACACACACACACACACACACACACACACACACACATATATATATATATATATATATATATATATATATATATATATATATATATATATATATATAAACGGCCGCACAGGAGACACAATAATACTTTCGGCAAAAAGTATAAATATAGCCTTACAACCAAAATAACATTGTTTTTACAATGGTTCGATCTGTCACTCGAATAAGACATTCTTCGCGCACTGCGCCTCTATTAAGCGGGCACCTTCTGTTACCTGCGCCAAATAGTGCTCGGCCGGATACTGTCCTCCCGCCGGATTCTGGGTCGCTACAACGGTGGCCTCCATATCTGTCCAATATGCTTTCACGCGGGCAAGAGCCATTCGTGCACCCTCTCTGCACGCCGACCTCCTCATGGCATCGATCAGAGGCACGGCCCCAAGGAACTGCTGCACCAAACCAAAGTAGCTGTCCGGCTTCGGCCCCCCTTGGACAAAGATGGTCTATTACAGACCGCATTGCAAGCCCGGACAACCTATGAAGCTCCGCCACAGCAGCCGTCTTCTCACTTAACGGCAGCGGGCGCACGGGAGCATTGAATTGCGACCAGAAAAGCTTCTCCACTTCTTTATCATCTTGATCCTCAAAAAACTTTGCTGCATCAGCGGCACTCTTCGCTAAGTCCGTGACACGCATCTGCAGGACTCCAAAGATCCACCTGTGGAGCATACTTCGGATCCAAAATTTCGTCCATAGTGGTAGGAGCCCCACCGCGATTTTACCGGCCTGTTGAAGCTCCTCCCGCACACCCCTAACCTCGGTCCGCATCTCCTTGGTGGCATTAAGTGCCTTGTTCAGGTCGTCCAACATAGCCTTATTCTCCTTTTCGTGGAGTTCATACCGGTCGGCGGCGTTTTTCAACTCCACAGCCATTTCGGCTATCTTTTCCTCGCTTTGGCGATGAGCACCCTGTTCGGCTCTCAATTCTTTGGCCGCCATTAGGGCAGCCGCATTGCTAACCCGAGCTTGCTCCGTGGCCTGGGCAAGTTCCGCCCTTAGGGCTTCCACGGCAGCAGCACCATCTGCACTCCAAGCATATTGCATTAATATTATGGCCGTCTCTTATTTTCCTATACAACATAATAAGGAGAGCAGAGCACATACCTTGTGAATCGTCCAGCCGCTTGTTCACCAGCGTGATATCAGCATCAATAGATCCGATCCGCCTCCTTAGCTCAGCAAATTCAATGGAGTGGTCGGCTGCAGGACCCCTAGATACCTGCTGCTACGTCTTGAGCTTGTGTTGGTTTTCCTGAAGAGGAGAGGATGATGCAGCAGAGTAGCGTAATTATTTCCCTCAGTTTTTGAGAACCAAGGTATTAATCCAGTAGGAGGCCACGCACAAGTCCCTCGTACCTGCACAAAACAAATAGCTCCTCGCAACCAACGTGAATAGGGGTTGTGAATCCCTTCACGGTCACTTACGAGAGTGAGATCTGATAGAGATGATAGATAATATTTTTGGTATAAAGATGCAAAGTAAAATAAAAAGGAAAAGTAAAGAGCAAAGCAATAATAAAGTGTAGGAAGATTAATATGATGATAATAGACCTGGGGGCCATAGATTTCACTAGTGGCTTCCCTCAAGAGCATAGGTATTTTACGGTGGGTGAACGAATTATTGTTGAGCAATTGAAAGAATTAAGCATAGTTATGAGAGTATCTAGGTATGATCATGTATATAGGCATCACGTCCGAGACAAGTAGACCGACTCCTGCCTGCATCTATTACTATTACTCCACTCATCGACCGCTATCCAGCATGCATCTAGAGTATTAAGTTAATGAAAACAGAGTAACGCCTTAAGCAAGATGACAAATGTAGAGGAATAAATTCATGCAATATGATAAATACCCCATCTTGTTATCCTCGATGGCAACAATACAATACGTGCCTTGCAACCCTTTCTGCCACTGGGTAACGACACCGCAAGATTGAACCTAAAGCTAAGCAATTCTCCCATTGCAAGAACTACCAGTCTAGTTGGCCAAACCAAACGGATAATTCGAAGAGACTTGCAAAGATAACTCAATCATACATAAAAGAATTCAGGAAAGATTCAAGTATTGCTCATAGATAATCTTGATCATAAACCCACAATTCATCTGTCTCAACAAACACACCGCAAAAAGAAGATTACATCGAATAGATCTCCACGAGAGAGGGAGAACATTGTATTGAGATCCAAAAGAGAGAAGAAGCCATCTAGCTACTAACTATGGACCCGAAGGTCTGAGGTAAACTACTCACACTTCATCGGAGAGGCTATGATGTTGATGTAGAAGCCCTCCGTGGTGGAATCCCCTTCCGGCGGAGCTCCGTAACAGGCCCCAAGACGGGATCTCATGGATACAGAAAGTTGTGGCGGTGGCATTAGGTTTTTGGCTCCGTATCTGATCTGACGGGGGTAGGTAGGTATATATAGGAGGAAGAAGTACGTCGGTGGAGCCTCGAGGGGCCCCCGAGGTAGGGGGTGCGCCCTCCACCCTCGTGGCCGCCTCGGAGCTTTCTTGACTGAGAGTTCAAGTCTCCTGGGTCTTATCCGATGAGAAAATCACGTTCCCGAAGATTTCATTCCGTTTGGACTCCGTTTGATATTCCGTTTCTTCGAAACAACTGAAATAGGCAAAACAGCACTCGGGTTGGGCCTCCGGTTAATAGGTTAGTCCCAAAAGTAATGTAAAAGTGGAAAATAAAGCCCAATATAGTCCAAAACAATATATAATATAGCATGGAGCAATCAAAAATTATAGATACGTTGGAGACGTATCAGGCATCCCCAAGCTTAATTCATGCTCGTCCTTGAGTAGGTAAATGATAAAAAGATAATTTTTGATGCGGAGTGCTACTTGGCATAATTTCAATGTAACTCTTCTTAATTGTGGTATGAATATTCAGATCTGAAAGATTCAAGACAAAAGTTCATATTGACATAAAAATAATAATACTTCAAGCATACTAACTAAGCAATTATGTCCTCTCAAAATAGCATGGCCAAAGAAAGTTCATCCCTACAAAATCATATAGTCTGGCTATGCTCTATCTTCCCCACATAAAATATTTAAATCATGCACAACCCCAATGACAAGCCAAATAATTGTTTCATACTTTTGACATTTTCAAAACCTTTTCAATCTTCACGCAATACATGAGCGCGAGCCATGGATATAGCACTGTATGTGGAATAGAATGGTGGTTGTGGAGAAGACAAAGAGGGAGAAGATAGTCTCACATCAACTAGGCGTATCAACGGGCTATGGAGATGCCCATCAATAGATATCAATGTGAGTGAGTAGGGATTGCCATGCAAGGGATGCACTAGAGCTATAAGTATATGAAATCTCAACAAATGAAACTAAGTGGGTGTGCATCCAACTCGCTTGCTCACGAAGACCTAGGGCAATTTTGAGGAAGCCCGTCATTGGAATATACAAGCCAAGTTCTATAATGAAAAATTCCCACAAGTATATGAAAGTGACAAAACGAGAGACTCTCTATTATGAAGATCATGGTGCTACTTTGAAGCACAAGTGTGGTAAAAGGATAGTAACATTGTCCCTTCTCTCTTTTTTCTCATTTCTCTTTTTTTGGGGCCTTTTCCCTTTTTTTGGCCTCTTTTCTCTTTTTTTATTTTTCGTCCGGAGTCTCATCCCGACTTATGGGGGAATCATAGTCTCCATCATCCTTTCCTCACTTGGGACAACGCTCTAAAAATGATGATCATCACACTTTTATTTTTCTTACAACTCAACAATTACAACTCGATACTTAGAACAAAATATGACTCTATATGTGTGCCTCCGGCGGTGTACCGGGATATGCAATGATTCATGAGTGACATGTATGAAAGAATTATGAACGGTGGCTTTGCCACAAATACTATGTCAACTACATGATCATCCTAAGCAATATGACAATGATGAAGCGTGTCATAATAAACGGAACGGTGGGAAGTTGCATGGCAATATATCTCGGAATGGCTATGGAAATGCCATGATAGGTAGGTATGGTGGCTGTTTTGAGGAAGGTTTTATGGTGGGTGTATGATACAGGCAAATAGTGCGCGGTATTAGAAAGGCTAGCAATGGTGGAAGGGTGAGAAAAGTGCGTATAATCCATGGACTCAACATTAGTCATAAAGAACTCATATACTTATTGAAAAAAATCTACAAGTTATCAAATCAAAGTATTACGTGCATGCTCCTAGGGGGATAGATTGGTAGAAAAGACCATCGCTCGTCCCCAACCGCCACTCATAAGGAAGACAATCAATAAATAAATCATGCTCCGACTTCATCACATAACGGTTCACCATACGTGCATGCTACGGGAATCATAAACTTTAACACAAGTATTCCTCAAATTCACAACTAATCAACTAGCATGACTCTAATATTACTACCTCCATATCTCAAAACAATTATCAAGCATCAAACTTTTCTTAGTATTCAACGCACTCAAAATAAAATTTTACAAATCTTGAATACCAAGCATATTATTATTAAGCAAATTACCATGCTATTTAAGACTCTCAAAATAATCTAAGTGAAGCATGAGAGATCAATAGTTTCTTTAAAACAAATCCACCACCATGCTCCAAAATATATATGTGAAGTACTAGAGCAAAACTATCAAGCTCAAAAGATATAAGTAAGCACATAGAGCAAAATTATCAAGCTCAAAAGATATAAGTGAAGCACATAGAGTATTCTAACAAATTCCAATTCATGTATGGCTCTCTCAAAAGGTGTGTACAGCAAGGATGATTGTGGTAAACTAACAAGCAAAGACGCAAATAATACAAAACGCTCCAAGCAAAAAACATATCATGTGGTGAATAAAAATATAGCTCCAAGTAAAGTTACCGATGGAAGTGGACGAAAGAGGGGATGCTTTCCGGGGCATCACTAAGCTTCGAATTTTTGGTGTCCTTGGATTATCTTGGAGGTGCCATGGGCATCCCCAAGCTTAGGCTCTTGCCACTCCTTGTTCCATAATCCATCAAAAAAATTCATCCAAAACTTGAAAACTTCACAACACAAAACTCAACAGAAATCTCGTGAGCTCCGTTAGCGAAAGAAAACAAAAGAACACTTCAAGGTACTGTAATGAACTCATTCTTTACTTATATTGGTGTTAAACCTACTGTATTCCAACTTCTCTATGGATCATAAACTATTTTACTAGCCATAGATTCATCAAAATAAGCAAACAACACACGAAAAAACAGAATCTGTCAAAAACAGAACAGTCTGTAGTAATCTGTAACTAACGCAAACTTCTATAACTCCAAAAATTCAGCCAAAATAGGACGGCCTAGGAAATTTGTTTATTGATTATCAGCAATTGGAATCACTATTTTATCACATTCTGGTGATTTTTAACAATTGTTTTCGTGAACCAAAAGTTTCTGGAAATTACAGCAAGATCAAATAACTATTATTCAAGAAGATCATATAGGTTTAACTTGGCACAAACACTAATTAAAACATAAAACCACATATAAACAGAAGGTAGATGGATTATTTATTCCTATACAGAAACAAAAACTAAAAACTAAAAATAAAATTGGGTTGCCTCCCAACAAGCGCTATCGTTTAACGCCGCTAGCTAGGCATAAAAGCAAGGATAGATCTAGGTTGTGCCGTAATAATAAGATAGATCAGTGAAACTCATTTCATACTCCCTACATTCGGCAGAAAGCTTTCTTTGAGGCAAGGAAAAGTAATCAAAATGGCTAAATTTAATAGGGCAAAAATCCCCAAGATCAATTTTAGGAGGTATAGGTTCCTCTTTCGGCCCTTCGTATTGCACAACCAATTCATCATTATAAGCATTCTTTTGACAGAAACTTGTGAGCTATACTCAAGGAGAGCGGTGTTTTGGCTCCTAGGTGTATATGCACCCATTGTCGAAATACACATTTCGAAAAGTTGAAAAATTCGGAACAAAAATCCCACGTGTATATCCGGACATTTTATGTGCGTTCACAAGGTTTGGTGAAAACGGCGTGTTTTGTGGCTTGTGTAAAAAGATAAAGAAATACCTCGTGAATAGTTAGAATGAAGCATCAGAATTTGTCTTTTTACAGAAGCCACAAAAAACGTCGTTTTCATCGAAACCTTGTGCACGCATTACAAAATGTCCGGATATACACGCGGGATTTTTGTTCTGAATTTTTCAACTTTTCAAAATGTGTATTTCGACAATGGGTGCATATGCACCTAGGAGCTCCCTCCACCCTCGTGGCCACCTCGGAGCTTTCTTGACGGAGGGTCCAAGTCTCCTGGGTCTTATCCGATGAGAAAATCACGTTCCCGGAGATTTCATTCCGTTTGGACTCCGTTTGATATTCCGTTTCTTCGAAACACTAAAATAGGCAAAAACAGCAAATCTGAAATTTGGGCCTCCGGTTTATAGGTTAGTCCCAAAGTAATATAAAAGTGGAAAATAAAGCCCAATATAGTCCAAAACAATAGATAATATAGCATGGAGCAATCAAAAATTATAGATACGTTGGAGACGTATCACCTGCGCATATGCACAGCACAATCATTACTATACACTACAAAAAAAGACACATTCGTGACATTTTGGGCCGAACGAAAAAAAAATCGGTCATACATATGACACTTCTATGATGATAATTGTGACAAAACCCGGTATTATCATAGATGTGGTGGGCTCCTACTTCTATGACAAAAAATCATGACAGAAAATGGCTTTTCGTCCTGGGCGGGCCGGAGACGCAGCTGCATGACATTCTTTGGGCCGTCCATGACGGAAAAAACCGTGGTAGAAGCGAGGGGGAGGAAAATTTCGGGGAGTTGCCGGTTATGGTGGGAGGTTGGGGGCCGAGCGATGCGCGTTTCTCTCGTACGTACGCGCGTGTGTGCGAGGCGTTGGCTCTAACTGATCCCGAGTGGGGCGTTGGGCTCTAACTGAACCCGAGCGATTGCACCAGTAGGGCTACGCTGCTATCGAACCCGAGCGATCGATCGATGGCTGTTAACTGAACCCGATGGAGCGATTCCTTCGCTACTGCTGCTAACTGAAGCCGATCGATTGGATGAACAGTGAGTGTTGCGGGGGGGGGGGGGGGGGGGTGGTTGAACAGTGGGCGGTGGCGTTGCCTCTGGATTAAAAGGACCCCGGGGGGGGGGGGGCGGGATGAACAGTAGACGGTGGTGGGGTGGCGGTGGAGTGTTGGTTGAACAGGACCCCGTGGTGTGGAGGGCTGGATGAACAGTATACGGTGGAGGGGTGCCCGTGGAGGGGTGGTTGAACAGTAGCCGGTGGAGTAGCGCGCGGTGGAGGCTGGATGAACAGGAGCCCGTGGAGGCTGGAGGAGGTCGACGGTAGCCCATGGAGGCTGGAGGAGGTCGACGGTGGAGATGAACAGTATCCCGTGGAGTCCCGTTTTGCGGTATGCCACACCCCTCCCGATGAACAGGACCCCCAATTCGACCGTAGGAGGTCCGTTTCATCCGTTTTGCGGTACGCCACACCCCTCCCGATCAACAGGACCCCCGTTTCGACCGTAGAAGGTCCGTTTCCTCCATTTTGCGGTACGCCACACCCCTCCCGATCAACAGGACCCCCATTTCGACCGTAGGAGGTCCGTTTCCTCCATTTTGCGGTACGCCACACCCCTCCCGATCAACAGGACCCCGTTCCGAACGTAGGAGGTCCGTTTCCTCCATTCTGCGGTATGCCAGGCCTTGTTTCCATCGTCTGCTCCGTCCAAGCCCTCCCGATAAACACGACCACGCATTCCGTTCCGACCCAGCCGGTTGGCTCCCACGCGTTTCGTTGCCTCCCGATGAACACGACGCATTCTGTTGCCTCCCCATGAACATGACGCATTCCGTTGCCTCCCCATGAACACGTCGAGACGCTGTTTCTCCGTTCCGACCCAGCCAAGTACACGAGCCCTGGACGTACGTATGCGCGAGTAGGCGTTCGAGACCCCGCCCGTATGTATACATACGCGGTCAGATTTTCTTTCTTGCACCCTGGCGCTGACGTGAGGTGTACATGCTACGGCGCTTACTATTTACACGTCGCGCCTCTACATCCACCAAGATATATGTATTACCATCGCTTTGCAACCAGAATGACAACGCTACATACGCTGACCGGTGGGTCCCAAATGTCGAGCACATGCTTACTGCGAAGATGTAGCTGGTGGGCCCCAGCAGTTAGGGGGCGAATCGTTTTGCCCGGACGCACTTCCTTATGCGCAGAAGTCAGCTGGTGGGTCCCAGCAGTCGTGGGCGTAATCGTTTTTTGCGGGACGCACTTCCTTGCGTGCGAAGGTGTAGCTGGTGGGTCATAGGAGACAGGGGGGAACGTTTTTTTCACGAAATACGGTGGCCCGTCTGGTGGGTCCCCGCTGTCAGGTGGAGGAACAATTATTTTGCGCGTAATAAGGAGGCACTTCCTTGCTACGGCCGTGGACCCAGCTGTCAGCCTCTCCACGCACAGTACTCTTCCGATGGAAGTCGGTCGTTGACCACATTGACCACACCGTGCCAAGAGCACCATGGCGGTGGACGACGGTGAGGCCTAAGAAGGGGATGACACGGAGGCAGGGAAGACTCGGTAGTTGTTTCCCACGCGGAGGGGAGTACGACTGAACGAGGGTTTATCGTCTGCCCGTCGCGGAGAATAACAGCAGTGTGGGTGACTAGAGGGATGGCTAGGCCAGCGATGGGAATCTGATGGTGGGCGGTGAGGCTCAAGGCAACACAACCGACCCAGCGGGAGGAGGGAGGGAGCAATCCCGGGCGCTTGTTTGAGCGGCTGCAGCAGGAAGAAGCAGAGATTGAAGAAGCACGACGGCCGTTGGATGGACATCCAACCGCCATCGCCAGCGTCAACCTTTTCTTTAGGAAAGCCTCAAATCTGTGGAAAACAAAGATACAGCCCATCTCGCCATTATTTCTAATAATTTACAGCCCATTTGCTAATTCTTAAGGTTTTTTTGGAGCCCATATTCTTTTTGTTAGCATTACAGCCCATATTGTGGCCATGGTTAAAAATTATATGAAATTATGCATATTTCAAAAGCGGTCCGAACTGTTTTTAATCCCGAAATTTCGACTCACATTCAAACTGATTTTAAAAATGAATGTATATCAATATAAAATCCAACAAATTCTCCACGCATAAAAATTAATGTAATTTAAAATCTTGTAAAAAAAGTATTTGAAACTAATTGCCGGTTTGATGTGTTTTAAAAATGTACATCCCATTTCTCATTACTGATAGGCCATTTTCTCGCCAAATTAATGAAGCTCTCCTCTTCTTGAAAGATTTGCAGCCCAACAGGCCTGATAAAGTGACTTACTTGACAAATCACAAAAAACTGGGCTAGCCATTTTCAAAAAGAAAAAAAACTACTGGGCTGGTCTATGGTAAACATAAAAGAAAAGGCTGTCTAGACAGGCCAGAGTGTCCCGCACAGCCCAGTTGACACCCTGCTTCCGTCTCAAAAAGAAATTAGATAAATGCCACTCCAATTATGGCGATTCATAAAAATGCCACTGCAATTTCCAAACTTTGAAAAATGCCACTGCAATTTTTGCAAACTTTGAAAAATGCCACTGCAGTTTGCAAACTTTGAAAAACGCCACTCCAGACTTCAAAAAATGCCACTAGAAATGGCATGAAATGGCATTTTTCAAAGTTTGGAAATTGCAGTGGCATTTCTCGGAGGCATTTATCAAATTAACCCAAAACAAAAATAACTGGGCGAGCTGCTGGGTCCCTGGTGTCAGCCGCTCATTGTGCAATTCTCTCGTTTATTGACTATGTTGACAATGGCATGGGACCAAGATGTCAGAAATCCACTAGGAGGAGCCATTTTTTTATTGGCTTGAAATAAAGAGGCACTTTCTTGCGTACTGCCATGACCTTGGTGGGTCCCTGCTGTCATCCTCTCCACGTACAATCATCTCCTGATTGTATGCAGCGTCAACTTGCTAGGCCAACAAGTCAGCCTCTAAACCCATGGAGGACAAATACAACCCATTTAAAAAAATAACAGCCCATTCCATACGTTCAAACGGAAAGTTCAACACTAAGCGCAAAGTAACAGGTCTGATCCACATATAGAGTACTGAACTTCCATGTTGACAACCATGATAGCCAAGTTAACTATCTACTCCCACTAGACAAGTACTAACTTACTCTTAGCTAACTAGACGATGCCGGCGGTACACGCTAAACGCCAACACAGGCATCCTGCGCCTTGCCTCGGACTTGCCAGAGGTGCGATAGGGCGCGTTGCTCGCGCACGTTGGCCCTTTCCATGCCGACGTGGTTCACCGAAGCTTCGGCTTCCAAGCCGGAAACCCACTTGACGAGCTAGTAGTAAAAATTGGCATCGCGAACGCATGCGTGCCCGTCAGCCTCCAAGGCTATTTGCCGGGCGCCGGCCTCCACGTAGTCGGCCCAGTTGCGGGCGCTCTGCTCGTGACTCAGAGCGTCGGTGCGCTGCTACTCCATGTCCTGGCGGCGCAAATCAGCGATACGCTGCTCCTCCGCCAGGCGGTCGCGCTCCAACAACTCCTGCTCCTCCGCCATGCGGTCGCGCTCCAACAACTCCTCGATCTGCGCATTGTCATCTAAAGACAGATAGAATGCCTCCTTCCTAGTTCGGCCGATGACCGCCTCCGGCGTCGCCTACCACGGACGGGCGGGGGCATGGCGGACGTGGAGAGCGACATCGGGCAGTGGGGGCTTATGAGGATATGGCGAAGTTGGGTCACGGTGGCCTTTGGAGAAGGCCGGAAACAGTACTTATAGGGGGAAGGTAGCGCGACGGCCATCGCCGAATTCAATGCATAATGGCTTAGCGCCGACTTTTCCGTGGAAAACTAGGGAAACTGA
Organism: Aegilops bicornis; assembly: GCA_021605145.1. Taxonomy (NCBI): domain Eukaryota; kingdom Viridiplantae; phylum Streptophyta; class Magnoliopsida; order Poales; family Poaceae; genus Aegilops; species Aegilops bicornis. The sequence goes on along the minus strand of JAHIAL010000084.1, from coordinate 1,685,767 downwards.
AATTATGACTGTGTCGTCCCGTCTGTCGGGTCGCTTGACGCCGGCATGGCGGTCAAACGAGTGCACTCGAATCATCTCACTCCTTGACAATAATGATTTCACGGATTTAAAAAGCCCGCATCAATTAAAGCGTATCTTTTTTCGCATCAGTTAGCTGCCTTACTTATGGTCAGCTGCATGCGAGCACTTTCGTAATCGCCGCGGTCAAGACGAAGCAAAGCATGCAATGTGTCGCAGCAGAGGGCACTCATGCAGCCACTTAAATCGCTGGATTTAATTAGGCTTAAACTTCTGCATGCAGTTAATTATTGCCTTGCCTTGGTCTTGCTGCTTTGCTCACGGGGCTAATAAACCCGGACGAGGGAGTACCTTGGTTGGTGAGAGGTTTGAATTAAGCCACGCAAAACCGGAAAGGAGGTACTAGTACGTGCGTGATCCGCTATTTATTCGTGTAGGATCGAGTAGGTCATTTCTTGAACTGAGCCCTGCAAACCGGAAAGGAGGTAGTATGTGCGTGATCCGCTATTTATCCGTGTAGGATCAATAGTGTAGCTTGCCAGTTTATTCAGAGGTAGGCATTTTTATCCGTGTAGAATCGATAGTGTAGCTTGTCAGTTTCTTCAGAGGTAGGCATTTTTATTCAAAAAACTGCCACTTCGCATCTTGCGTCGCAAATAAAACTGCCAGGAGCGCATTTGTAGCCTAGCTAGTGATCGATCAGTAACTTGTAAACACTGAGCGAACAGAAATAAGTAACTGTAATGCATCTCAATGATTCACAGATCATATACAAATATGTAGCTCCAAAAGCAAAGATCAGCCACTTCGGATCTTGCCTCACAACTAAAACTAACTAGTGCGATTCCCATACATAAGATCAACATGTTAATGCATCTCAATGATTCACAGATCATATACAAATATGTAGCTCCAAAAGCAAAGATCTAGAAAAACATCTGTTCTTCCTACTAACATGGATGCTTCTCTTGGCCAACATTCAAGATGCAATCGAAAGACAATTTTTTGTGAAGTCTACAATTCCTCTTGCAAACGTAAGTGGTTTCACCAACAGCTGGAACCATGAGAATGAACAACACATGATGGAGGAACATCCACTGCAATATGATTTGGTCTTCTCTCGATCACACCGCGAGACTATTTTCGGAATACAAACTTTAACTTAGGCAAAATGATGCCCATTGTATAATCAGACCAAAGCAATGAAGCACCTAGTGTTGGCCAAGAAATAATACAAGATTACTTTTCTGCAGTCCATGAAGTGACTATCCAATCTTTGTGTCTATTTTCAAATGGCACTGCATGCAGTGACTATACTATTCTCTTGTGCAATTCAACCAAAATTGCGGACACTTTGTTTGTTTGCCAAATATCAACGGGCAGACATCTCTGTCTGCACAAATATCAAGCATCTAGTAAACATATACCACACCATGTTCGCAGTGATGGAAGAGGTGAAATTGATAAAACCGTAATTGAGCATCCAATCATTGAATCCTATCCTGCACCTCCAATGTAGGTCCACCCTGCCAATAAATTCACATGCAAACCACTAGTATTACTATCTAATGATAGTACAAAAAGAGTAGCAAGATAGTAGCAAGCCATGTAGCTTCGTAATGAACAGCTCATAGTGCCACCAATTGGATATAAAGGTTTTGAAAAAAACATGCTCCTAATGTTGAACCAGTTGGACCTTTGTGCAGCTCCACTAAAATCGAGCATCCCTATTTGCATAGATATTGAAAGTGTGATTACTATAAAAGTGGCACTAGTTGAAGCATAGACTCACAAATATAAGCATTCCAATTTCTTAATGGGAAAAGGTAGCAAGACTGTTTCTAACCACCTGTTTGAAGGAATAAATAAAGCAACATGACGCAGATGTCAGGAAGGCATACATAGTTTTTTCGGAAAAAATGAGCCATTCCTGACCTTTCCTCTTCTTTTAAGCAAATTTTGTGCAGTTCTACTAAAATAAAATGCCATCACCGCCTTGACAATTTAGTGACACTGTACAAAAGGAAATGACTTAACATTACATCATGATGTCAGGTATGTAGTAGACAGGCATTAGAGACAAACATACAGACCTCCTCCGATAACATAATGAACATTAATTTTAACAATGGTGTGACTAGCTTTACCGGGATAATTTGAGTGAACTCTACACCCTCTGTTCCTTAATATAAGACATTTTCGCGGTTCAATTTAAAGTACCCAAACGTCTAGTATTTAGAAAAACAGGTAGTAGTTTTCTTGAGAACATATCTGGGAAAGCTTGCCACACTTTATTTATGTCCATACGCTAATGCAACACCATTCGAATATACAAATATACACTAATCCAGTGGCTAGTGCAATAGTAGAGTAGTTAGTTTATTACAGTGGTACAAGACAATGGTTTTACCGAACAGATTTCAATAAACTCTAGCAATCGGAAGGTTTCTATAAGAATTAACAATACAAAATGTAAATGTAACAAGTTTCGCATTGGTATACTAGCTGTGCATGAGCATTCAACCAAATACGTAAGTCTGAAGGTAACTAGCATTACTAACTAATGACAATATAAAAAAATTGCAAACCATGTACCTCCAAGGTAAATATCATTTCGAACTCGGGGGGACCTTAAAAATTGCTATCCCAATCTTGATAATCGATCAAACATAAAAACTTGATCGAACGAATCAAGAGAACAGCCAGAGGAGGAGGTGCCCACTCTTGACCTTTCCTCTTGTCTTCATAATTGTCTATGCAGTTTAACCAAAATAAAAATACAACAGCGCCATGGCATTTTGGTGACACTCATAAAAAAAAATTAACTTATCTCATGAAAGTGAGGTATGTAATCTATAAGCATTAACAGTGCAAAAATCTGAAGGTAGTAACAAGTTTCATCGTTGGTATCTTGGCTGTGCAACAAAGATTAGAATGCCTTAGCTGAAAAATCTTTAATACATCCACAATCAACAGCTAACCACGAAATGATCCGGTGACATTAAATGGCGCTGCTTAAATTTATCTGTGGCATTAGACTGAGAGCGGCATTAGTTAAATGTGGCATCACTTTAGCAGTGGCATTGCTTGACTTGACTATTAGCGTTGTACTAACAGCAAAAAAATGGCAATAAGAGCATGGGAGGCCCATTCAGACAGTGGGCGCACCAGTACGATGTACCTCCATGGACGCAGATTGGTGAGGGAGGTATGGTTGCCCAGAGCAACAAATATCCAGGCAGCATATGTGGATTACGTCGCATTTTTGTTCTCGTTAGCCACCTTTTTCCTATGTGAGGACAACAAACCGATCGACCTGTCATTCTCTATTGTGTTGTCATGCCTTTCTACCCTTCTTCAACCAAGAGACACGAGACTCGTTCCTTAGCTACTAATTTTCCCCTTTTCAACGTAGATCCGGGTTCGATGCCTACTCTCTTGGACAGTACAGTCTCCCTTCCTTTCCTTATTCAACCTAGACATGCATTAGTCTGCATGAAGTAGGGTTTCCTTTAATAGTGCAAATTATGGTTTTCGCGTTTAAATGGCCAGCGGAAAGCGAGAGGATAGCAAATTGGGAAGATGGTGGAGTGGAAAAAGATCCATATGCAACGACGTGCCAGATGGGGCAATAGAACAAGGGTATGGTTCAAAAAGAGGTAGCATACCTGAGGGTTGGCGGTAAGTGGCTTCGCTCATGGTCGTCGTCCTCCGCACACACTACGGCAGCGAGCTTGGGGACGGAGGCCATCCCACGCGGGCGCTAGGTCTGAGAGCACGGCCTTGTCGCTGCTAAGGTGACCTCGCCACCGACGCACGAGTGTGTCAATGTTGCACGCCCTTTTCTTCCTGGATCTGTGACCACCCGTGAGGAGGGAGAGAGGGGCCGTCTTTTTAGATCTGGAGAGAGGGTGGTAGTGTGAGAAGCAAGTGGGCAGCCCTTGGCAAGAAAGCTACCAAGCTCCATCCTATATATCTTCTTTATACTACTAGTAATCGGAGGTGGAGTAGTGGTAGAGTAGTTTATATTTTCTCTGCGTCTGCATCAGCTTAGTCGTGTTTCAAAACTGAACGGCACGCCATTAAAAAATAAAGGTCGATAACTAATGCGGCAACTCGGGCCAACGCGCCAGATCGCATTTTGCACGAGAAATTACACACCATGTTTCGTTGACATGTGGTCCCGTTCCACATATCAGCGAGACGACGGCGAGTAGTAGGAGCATTTCTGAACCGACGTGTAGGCCGGGGCGCCCCTTCATGAACCGTGGCAAACTGGCAACCGTCCACTGACTCTTCGCCTTTCCCTCTCGATTTGGAACTGCTATCGCACGCTCTTCCTCTCCCTCCTCCATTTTCCTTCAGCCCTTCACCCTTTCTTCTGCCATTGTTCGATCATCTTCTCCATGGAGGGAACAGGACGGAAACGACCCCGTTATTCTTGCCCCGATCTGAAAGATGACGTGGTGGAGGAACTCATTGATCGGTGCGATGTCATCACCTCGGCTAGCTTGGAAGGTTCGTTCAAGCCCATTCTCGACTCAACTAATAACATCATTACAAGGAACCCAAGAGTCAAGGAGCGGTTTGATCTCCCCTATCTTCTTCGCCGTGACCTTGATGGTAGGCGATAAATCACTGACGGAGGCCTCGCTTCATGCAAGTTGATGCCGCTTGATAATGATACGTATGATGTTAAGATGCCATCGCTTGAGGGCAAGGCTTGGGCAGGCGCAAATGGAGATTGGGTTGTTTACATTGGGTCCAACTGTGAGTGGGAACTTGTGAATGTGTACACTCGTGATCGGTTCCACTTCCAAAAATCTCAGCAGATCGCCAGAGGTTGAGCACACCGGTATTGTAATGCACGCTCAAATACAATCATGGTATTTATCTTCTCTGAAAGATAGCAATTTCTCGAGTCCCCAACCGCTCTTGGAATTACAACAACTATGAAGTTGTTGCTATCTTCGACAAGCTTGTTGCCGTCCTCAGTGGTTTGACTGGATGGATATTGCTCAAAAATCAGTTTATGTACATGGATGAGTACTGTGATGCAATTCAATACGAGGGCCTTGTGTTTGCTGCCACCACTCGTGGCACTTTGCTTTTGCATGGCATCCTCGTTGTTTCGCACATTTGTCTTCCACCGTAATTATAATTGTTTCATCCACATGCATGCGGGTTACCAAGTTTCCCTTTAGTGCATAGTATCTTAGATTAGTATCATAGGTGGTCTCATTTATTGCCATGCATGACACATACTCCCTCCTTTCCGGTTTATAAGGCTTATCTTAAAATTTTAGTTTTCCCATTTTATAAGGCTCAATTTGGTTGTTCCCCATCACATGTTCAGATTTCAAGGTGCATTAAATCATTTCATGCAAGTATTAAGAGAAAATTGACCAATGCATGTACTTTATACATGCATGCATTGCAACTAATGCATTGGTAAACATAATTTTTTGAGAAAAACAAGAGTATTAATTGGGTGCTTTTGCAAACTACAAAAAGTATTCCACAACTCACCATCTACCTTGATTTGTGGGATTTTTGAATTGAGCCCTATAAACCGGAAAGGAGGGAGTAGTAGCATCACATTTATTATGTTACGGTAACTACCTATGTTACTATAACCATCTCTCTCTTCCTTAATTGCCTGCCACTAAGCATGTTTGCAAGTCCCAAGTGCATGATACTACTTATGTTACCCCCACTATGGCCAGCCTTACTAATTAACCTTCTTCTTGTGTTTCCAAGGTCCCGTGAACATTCCACCACCTATACTTGAAGATTTTTATAACCAAGGGGAGATGATGATGGTCATGATCACGAGCATGAGGACGAGCAGCGCCCATATACTATTTCGCACCTGGCAACTAATTCCGATGGATCACTTCTTCTTGTGTGTATACAGCCCACTGATGATGTTATTGCTAAGGAAGCAGGTGTAGTCTCCAATGGTCGCACTCTCCGGACCTATTCCAACACCCGTTGCATGGTATTCGGGATGGATACTAGTGTGCTAGCGCCAACTCCTTCTCCCTGGTACAGAATTGATAGTCTTGGAGAAAACTCGCTCTTCCTTGGACAAAACTATCCAATGATGGTGAAAGGTGATCCAACTGTTGTTGACACAACGTTACTACCATTTAGGAGCAGCAACTGTGTCTATAACTCGGACATTTGGGTGGTTCCCTACCCTGGTACTGATATAATAGGCCGCTTCACTGAATGGTCCGATCCTGCGTTGGTCTCCGGATCGATAATGGATAGCCCGTCCCGTAGAATCACTTGTGGTTCAAAGCAAGCGTTTCCAACACCGAGGAATGGTTGAGTTGAAGTTCATTTTTTTGCTTGTTATTTGTTGTGTGGTGAAAACTTTAGTATTTATAATGTATCCTCTTTGTCGATGTGGGTTGATGACCTGTTGTATGTAATAAAATGATATGCCTGTGATAAACTTACTAAAGTTATGAATGGCTTTTGAGTTGCTTCTGTGAGTGAGTGGTGCGACGAGGCAAACAAATATTTTTCGAATACATAATTGTACGTGCATTGCAACAGGTTATCGGATGAGGCCAATCAACAATAGTAGTACACTATTTGTACTAGCTTCACATGCTCCGCTCATCGTGCGGGTGTTTTTACTGTAGCCATATTGTACTACGTAACCAGCACCTCGAATCCTCGATACTAGTAGTACTATATAGTAAGTAGTAGGAGTAGTAGGGTGGCATGGGTCAGAACAAGCATTCACGTCCAGGAGTATGGCACACGCCACCAGCACAACTTCCATCTAACACCATATTTCTTGGAGTCCGTGCTAGAGCAATCTCTTCAACCTCATCGTTTCTCTAACTTTCGGCATCGGCAATGGCGAGGTGGGGTTTTGCCGATAGTCGGTTTCCTTAATCGCGGCCCCACTTGTAAGGCCAAGCGCAACGCACGACCCCAAACGGACCTCCGTTTTGCACGAACTCCAACGATAATTTTGACTAGAAAAGCAAGACCAAAGAAAACAAGAACCACAAGAATACATTTTACTACTCCGGTAACTTGGATTAGTGCCTTCTCGATGCATTCATTGTAGATCTGCGGAGGCTCGATCTTGCGTGCTTCTTTCTTCTTCGAGTGTAAAGAAGTAGACGTTGCTTCCTCGCATCTAGTCTCATGTCTAGCCTCTATTCTAGTACTCCCTCCGGTCCGCTTTTCTCTGCGTCTAAGTAGCAACACGCATACCAAGTAGGAGTATCAACAAGTGCACTAATCTCATCTATAGCCTCTGTGCTTGCTAAAAGTGATAGAACATCTACTAAATTGCGCTCTATCAATATATGGATGTACTCTTCTTCCCAATACAAAAACTTGCATCCATTCTACTCCCTCCGTTGCACAATACATGCCTTCTATTTGTCAAAATATATATGTATCTAGACATGTTTTAGTATATAGGTACATCCATTTTTGGACAAATGGAAGTCAAGTATTTTGGAACGGAGGGAGTACACAATAAAAAATTTAAGTTAGCACAACTAGTCTAATCCGAGAGCACAACCGAAGATTTGGTCGGGTTCTTCCTCTTTTTGTCGACACGTGGGACATCCAGCATCCAGGTCATGTCATGAAAGAAAATAGAGTGGTAGTTGAAGCCACCAGATGTGCATCTTGGGTTAAAGTGTAAATAGAATCTTACTACTCCTAAGTAACTCCAAAAGCGGCCACCGAAGATCTTTCTTGGATTTGTTTTTCATCACCAGCACGTCGAGGTGAAAGATGTGCAGGTTCAGTGGGTCCACTTGCGTTTTCACTGACATGTGGGACCGCATGTGAGCAAACAGACGATGGTATCCGCGCGTCCGCTGGATGGCTGAGAAGAGAGATACAGGAGTGCTGAGCATGGACTGCAGGAAATTTGTTCTATGTACCTCGATATATGCTCGATATAGTGGGGTGGCATGGACCATAACTAGCATTCACGTCTAGCAGTACGGCACATGCCACCCACAGGAGTCCCATCCGACACCAATTTTCTTGGAGTCCGTGCTACAGCCATCTCTTCTCCCTCCTGTTTTCTCAGCCATCGCGCGGTGGGCGGGGTGGGGGTTTGCCGATAGTCGGTTTGCTCAAATATGGTCCCACTTGTAAGTGAAAATGCAACACCGCATGCATTCCCGCTTGAGCGGTGTGCCGGACCAACCGTGTGGGGGTGCGACGCGAAAACGGCAGGCTTTTCCTTTTGAACTCGTAACTTGTAAAATTTGGTTCTGCTCCATGGCACGATCGATAGAGTAATGAGAAGTTTGGTTCTGGCGCCATTCATGCATGGAGTACGTACGAAAATTATGAAGTTGATGCGAAAGGTAAGATAATTACTGTAGTATCATATACTACTACATGGATTTGACGGAAAGATAAAAATACATACGGATCCATCAACGACATCCTCACGCCCTAGTGCGTCGGGTCACCAACCGACGTGTGAGGAGCAGCGGCGTTGGCGGCGAGCTCAACGTGCTTCTGAACAGTGCCGTCCAAGGTTGCCATGCGGTCCAAGAAGGCCAGCGTCCTATCGTCCTCCTCTTGCATGCGCGTAGACGTGGGTGATTATGTCGATGGTGTCTTGCTGCGCCAGGCGCTACGCGGCGAGCGCGACCTCGAGGTGGACATTCTCCGCGACGGCAATGGCGATCTCGTGGCCACCGGTCGTCGAAGAGGTTGTCACCATCGTATTTATTCTGAGAGGAGTAGTACATTTTTGTGACATGCATTACTAGATATTGCTAGTCAAATACTAAAATCCAGATGGACGTGGTAGTACTCCTAAATCCAGACGGTGGTGCTACTAGTACTAGTAGTAGTACTACCAATGTAGTACTCCTAGGAGTACTAGCACTGTACTACCCGTTGGTCAAATTATTACGTGCTGCTCCTCACAGTGAAGTGACAAGACCCTGCGCCGGAGATGACACCTGAGTATAGGCGCCGTGTTCGGCATACCATAGTCAGCCTCACCGTCTGCAGTCACTATCATCATGGCTGTAGAGCTAGCCTGCTTACAACTAGCCCTATTCGACATAATTTCCCGTGCGTAGATGCCCGTGCATTGCACGGAACACCAAGATTGGGGGTGGACGGCTCCGGCAGCGGCCATCGCGCCAGATTTTTCCACGGCCTTCTAGATGTGGTGGGGAGGAGATAAGGCTGATTGTGGGAGACAAGGAGTTTTTTGTAAATAGGGAGCAAGTGCGGGCATCTTTCTACAAAAATGGAGAAGCTTGGTTTGTATGCGCCGGATCTAGATCCGGCGGCTATTGGTGAAAGATGGGAGGCACAACATCATCACCAACTCAGGACCTGTTTGATTCGCAGGATTTTGAAAACGCAGGAATAGGACATGGCAATATTACAAGTTTCAAACTGATATTACAAATGTTAGGAGTAATGCTGCACCTAGGAAGAGGGAATTACTAGGAAGTTTACGTAAGAACTTTCGTTACTTTAGGTGGATGCAGCGTTATCGTACAAACTAAAATCCACATACGACAAATCACTAATGGGCAAATAAGTTTTCGAGTCTCTGGCCACTTGATGTTTCAAAAACAAATTCAGCTTCTGCGGAGACTTTGTCATTTAGGCTTAGACGCTTGCGGTGATCAGCACGCCATTCATTGTTGCGCTAGAGAACGCCAAACCTCATTACCTTGAGCACACTTGCCTCCAGAACAAAGAACCTGGCCAATTTAATCTCAGATGTGCTGCCTCGGTAGTCGATCAAATCAATTTCTGTAAGATGGAGATCAAGGCATTCGATGAGATTGTTATACTGCACCACATTTTTCACTTTCGGGTCTTTTTTTATCTACAAAAGAAGAGAACATATTAGAGCAGCTGGCTGCATAAGATTGATGTGTCATCAAGAGGTACCAATATCATTCACTCATACGATAGGGTTGGCTGGCCAGTGATATTTTTTTCACCCTCTCTCTCTCTCTTCCTCTCTCTCTCTCTCTATCTTTCAGTTTCCTCTCATTTAACTAGGAGCACATGAAGAGCTTGGGCATTTGTTGCCTTCCACTATGTGGCCGATGCCATATTTCGCAAAAGTATGCCACACAATACGCATCAATGTCAAATCAAAAGATTTTTGCACCGCTCTCGCGATATGAGAGAGTTGGCACCGCTGTGCACACAGACCCACATGTATAAACAAATCAATCAAACCAACTACACCAGCCTCTCCCTCTCCCAAACAAGTGTTTTTATTGCCTCGGTCCTATCTCTCTCTCCCCACGCAGTTGTTTTTTCATTATGTGAGCTAATTTGGCACCGGAGCAAAGTAGGTGATCCAGATTGGGGCACCGGTGAGCAATGGAGGGCATCGATGCCAAATGCATCACAAGTGAATTTGGCACATGTTTTGGCCCACATAGCCCACTTTTGTACTCCCTCCGTCCCAAAATTCTTGTCTAAAATTTGTCTAAATACGGATGTATCTAGTTACATTTTAGTGTTAAATACATCCGTATCAAATCAAATGTCAGACAAGAATTTTGGGACGGAGGGAATACTACCTCGTATTTAGTATAAAATTTTGACCATAGATTTACCTAAGAAAATGTCAATGCATGTCACTAAAAATTACACCATTTGAAATTATGTTCAAATCTGAATCCAACCATATAGTTATTAGTGACATGCATTAACATTTTGTCGATTAAATCTATGGTCAAATTTTGATACTACAAAATTGGAAGAGTAAACCAGGACGGAGGTAGTACTTGCCCTTAGGGTAACCATAGAGTTACTGGAGTAGTCTAAGTTACTTTCCCCTATGACTAGCCTAGGCTACTATAGTAGTACAGCATAAAAATTATGCAGGTGATCACTTGAGAAAAAAATACTAAAAACATTTCTTTCGGTGCAATGCGTAGATGTAGTTTTGAACACTACACTTGTCATCGTAATTTGGGAAAATTACGAAAAAATTGAGCTACGTTGTGATTAACGTATACTAATAGGAAAGAAGTTTCACCTCAATGAGTAGCTTCTCCGTGTATGGAAAGCATGTAAGGAATCCAACAACTTGATCCAGATTGCGGCCGATAGATTTTAGTGCTAAGATCTTCACTGTGCGCATGGATTGGGTCAAGCTTGTGTGAATCATTTTCTGGAAGATGGTCGTAAATACATCAAGAAGAAATTTAAAAATGTGAATTTCAAGAAGACGGAGAAGAAGATGAGTGTTGTACCTGAACGATTACGGATCCAATAAAGAGTTTGGAGAATTTGGCGAGACAGTACACCATATTTGTCAATTCGGTAGCGTCCAATGACCCTGATTTTTGTTGGACCTTCTAGATCCGATACAAGCAATCTCTGAAGTAAAGGCGCATTCTCAATGACCATAACGTGGAACAGCTGGAGTGATCTCTTCCCAATTGATGTCTTGTTGCGGGGCCAGCAAGACACATAAATCGATCGGAGATTCGTCGAGGCGATGTGGAGGCTAATGAACCTATGGATCTGCTCAAGACGAACACTACTAGAAAAAGGGCTATAGATGGGATTGACACTAATGGCGCACCAGAAAGTTGGTGCGCCATTAGTATATACTAATGGCGCACCACCTTCGATGCGCCATTAGAGTTGAAACTACTAATGGCGCACCATGCAAAGGGTGCGCCATTAGTATCAAAAATTTTTGGAACTAGTGCGCTGTCCAAACATACTAATGGCGCATCCTTCTTGAAGTGCGCCATTAGTAGTTTGTAACTACTAATGGCGCTCAGCAAAGATAGTGCGCCATTAGTATAGAAAATTAATTTTTTTGAACTAGTGCTGTCCAAACATACTAATGGCGCATCCGGATGAAGTGCGCCATTAGTAGTTGTAACTACTAATGGCGCACGCCAAGGGTGCGCCATTAGTATTTTTTTATTTTTGCAAATCTACTAATGGCGCACCACCGGGAGGTGCGCCATTAATTACTGGATTACTAATGGCGCATTTAGTGCTGGTGCGCCATTAGTAAGTGAGCAACAACAAGATATTTTGGACAGCCTCTCCTACCCACACTCACTTTCTCCCCACTTCATTCTCTCCACCTCCTCCTTGTCTCGGGTGCCTCCTCTTTTCACCTCATTTCCACCATAGATTCATTCAAATTAAGTGGGTAAATTACCTTGTTTTAATAGGTAAGTAAGGGGAAGCTATATTTATGTTGTTCCCCTACAACAATGTGCACATGCACTTTTACTGCCTAGCTAGATCTATGTATGTTCGTGGTGTTGCATATGTTTGTGGTGTTGCATATGTGTTTGTGTTTGGAGGTGTACGGTATTTGAAATGCGAGATAGTTGCCAATATTTTGCGGAATGTTGATTCATTTCCGTTTCGGGCGAGAATTTTGGCATTAAGCATTCTTTTGGTCCTATTTTTAGGGAAAGTCATGCCAAATTTTTGTTTGGTTCTAAAATATCGCTTTTGCTCTACCCATTGAGCGACCATGGTCCGCACGATGACCGAAGGCATCGTGAATAGGTTTTGAGGTCCATAAAGGCGAGATGCTTCAAAAGAGCGAGAAGGAGATAAGATGTCCGTGTCGAAGATGCAAGCTGAAGAGCCTTATTGCGGACCCGGATTCCGGCAGAGTGCGGGACCACCTGCTCTTGCGTGGTTTCATGGATGGCTATCGGTGGCAAGGTGATGAAGATGACTCTGAAGTCGTCCATGGGGGCGGGCAAGAAATGAGGAAGGGCAGCAAGACAACCACCGCGGCTCGGGCGGGCGAGAAGATGAAGAATCCCGGGGAGATGATCACGACGGTGATGCTGTACACGATCATCATGTAGAAGATGCAGGACATGATGATGAGGAAGATGTCGGGAGCAGGCGACGGGCATGATCATGAAGATGATGATGCCGGGCGAGCGAGCGACGCTGGACCATCGATGGGCTGGGTGCAGGACCCTCATATTCAAGAGCTGCTTCTCAAGCGCACGGATAACGCAAGAGCTGCCGCCCGAGAGAAAGCCAAGCTGGATCAACTGGAGATAGACGCGGTTACTCCATTGTATGAAGGATGCAGGCACGAGGATACCCGCCTGAAAGTAACATTTCATGGCTCTGGAGATGAAGGTAAAACACAAAATGACCGACGCATGCTTCGACGAGAACATGTCATTCTGGCACTAACGCGTCTTCCCAAGGGGAACAAGTGCCCAACCAGTTTGGAGGAGGCGAAGAAAATCGTGTGTCCTCTCGATTTACCAAGACGTGAAATACCATGTGTGCATGAACAATTGCATCATTTATCGGACGAGCACGCGGAGTCTACCATATGTCCGGTGTGCGGCGTCACTCGATACAAGAAGAGGAAGAAAGCTCCTCGAAAGGTGGTGTGGTACTTTCCGATCACTCCTCGTCTGCAGCGCTATTTCGCGGACCCTAAGGTAGCAAAGCTCCTGCGTTGGCACGCAGCGGATAGGGAGGAGAAGAAGCGAGAAGGTGACGCAAATGATCCGGAGATAGATAAAAGACAAGATGCTGAGTCACCCTAAGGATGCGAGCGGTGGCAAGCGTTGAACTTCAAGACTGGAATTTGGGAGCGATCCAAGGAACATCGTCTTTGAGTGCGAGCAATCGATGGAGTCAATCCGTTGGCAGCAGAGAAGCACACATAGCACCTGGCCTATGTTTGTGTGGATGTACAACCTTCCCCGTTGTGTGCATGAAGAGGAAGTACATTCACATGAGTATGCTAATTGAAGGCCGAAACAACCAGGGAACGACATCAATCATGTCTTGGGGCTCTTTGAAAGAGGAGCTTGACACGTCAGGAAAACGCCACCAATACGTGGGACGCCGCAGAAAGAATATTTCCCTATGAGAGCCTTGACTGCTCCGACGGCAGTTACCGCGACTATCTCGATTACGGATATCTCGCAAGGCAGGTAGTCCACGGATTTTCTGGATGCGTAAGGTGCATGGATGACACAACGTATCGCCAGACTAGATAGAGATCCGGGTCTTGAAAACCGTGTTCATGGGACATCGAAGGTGGCTTCGCCGATGATGACCCGTGGAGGAAACGCAAGGATCTGTTCGATGGTGAAACCGAACCCGAAAACGCCTGCACGAGGAGCGGCGAGGAAATAGACAAGCTGTTGAAAAAATTGGAAAGACTACGCGACTGCCGAAAGAAGCAAAAGGCGCCAGAGCCGGAAAGAAGCGAAAGGCGCCAGAGCCGGCTGCTGAAGGTATGGAAAACGAGGTCTGTTTTACGGGACTTGCCGTCTTTGGAAGATCCACCGTGTGCCTCACAGCCTTGATGTCATGCATATCACGAAGAGCGTGTCGAGAGTCTGCTTGGTACCCTACTCAACATGCGAGAGAGGACCAAAGATGGGCCGAAAGCAAGGGCGACTTGAAATCAATGGGCATCGTGCAGGAGCTTCACGCTAATGATGATGATGATGATGATGATGATGATGATGATGAGGCGAAGCAGGACACGTAAAGAAGTCGTCGCAAAGGCAAAAAGGCCAAGAAGACCGAAATGACTACCCTCCAGCGATACTTCACTCTAAGTCGAGGAGGAGATCGAGCAGTTTTCACCTGCCTCCTAGAGTAAAAACTTCCTTACGGTTCTGGCTGGGAAGATAAGCGAGATACCTAGACCCAAATGAAGCGAAGTTCAGCGGGATGAAGTCTCCACGACTATCACGTCTTGATGACGCGAATACTTCAGTTGCAATCCGTTGGGATCATGGGCCGCTGCGTCCGTGAAACGCTATTTGGCCTATGCAACTTCTTGACGTCATCTCGGAAGTCGATTGGCGTGAGGCAACTCAGAAGGCTACAGGAAGAGATCGTGGTGATACTATGCGAGCTTGAGATGTACTTCCCAAGTGGACCAATGCTTCTTCATTACCGACCCGCCAAAGCCCAGTCGTGTTGTCGTGAGGAGAGGCAAAAGGAAGATCATCGGAATGGATGGAGTAGCCAATGAGCAAGACTTCGACAAGCACGGCGACCCGAAGATCGAACATGACGACGACGATGAAGTAGCAGCACACACCACAAGAAGAAGAAGGACCACCCTACCTAAAGGACGTCCGTTCCACAGAAGAACTCCATTTGGCATAAATGGAGGCAAGAAGATTGTGAACAGATAGCTAGCTAAGATCGATTGTATTTAAATCGTAGACTTCATTTCTCAATTGTATATTTTCATGGGCACTTTTTGAACTATCATGAATATTTTTTAATTTCATGGACACTCGATCTCGATCCCCCTCCATCTCGTCGCTATCCCACCTCGCCAGACCGGTCCACCGTCACTTGCCGGCCGACCGCCTGCACCCTCGATTCCCCTACTCAATCGACGCCGCCGACCCCCGCACCCTCCCTACTCAACCGCCGCCATGACCCCGCACCCCCGCACCTCCCCGCTCCACCCGATTGTATTTAAATCGTAGACTTCATTTCTCGATTGTATATTTTCATGGGCACTTTTTGAACTATCATGAATATTTTTTAATTTCATGGACACTCGATCTCGATCCCCCTCCATCTCGATCGCTATCGCACCTCGCATGAGACCAGTCCACCGTCACTTGCCCGCCGACCGCCCGCACCCTCGATTCCCCTACTCAACCGCCCCCGCCGACCCCCCGCACCCCTCACCTACTCAACCGCCGCCGCCGACCCCCCGCACCCCCGCACCCTCCCCCGCTCCACCGGCATGCATTACTGTTTGATGATATTTTTAAAAAAATTATTACTGTCTTATAAAAAAAATATTACTGTTATGATTTAAACAAGTTTGAACATATTTAAACACAAATAAGTGTCAAACAGCATTTTAAATGCATAAAAAAAATAGTGGAGCTAGGGAATTGAACCCAGGACCTCCTGGTGTGAGAACTAGCTGCTGACCAGTCGAACTAGTAGAGAAGACTTGATGTGTATCAGGTCTGGTGGTAGATAACCTGTTGGCTCAAGTAAGTAAAAAAAATACTAATGGCGCTTTGGGTGAGGTGCGCCATTAGCATGTATGTACTTATGGGCGACCGAGGGGTGGTGCGCCATTAGTATTGTGCCGCCTCTAGCTACTGCCCGTATCGATCCCTCTCTCTCCTCGCCCTCGCCCATGATCCCTTCCCCTCTCCTCTCCCGACGCGCTGCCCTCGCCGCCCTCGGGACGCTGCCTCGACACAGCGCGCCCGTCCACACCACACCACCGACGCCTCCCTCTCCCCATCCTCCCATTCCTCCCCTCCGACCCCACCCCACTCTCGCCGGAGCAGCGCCGCAGGGCCGACACCAACCTCGCCCTCGCCCTGCCAAGCACGCAACCTCCGCCTTGCCAAGTCCGGAGCTGCTCATGGAGGAGACGTGGCTGGAGGCGATCTCGAGGAGGTGCCCGTCTACCCGCCGCCTCGAGCGCCCGGTTAACAGTCGCCCTCGAGCACCTGCACGCCAAGGTGACCGTCTACTCGCCGCCCGACCTCGTCTTCCACGCGCTCCACTATGCTTTTAGGGTTAAGAGTTTTTAGTCCCCGCCCCCGACTCTGCTGCTGAAATTACCGTTGAAATCGAGGTAAAATCACTAAGATTTGTGTGGTTCAGAAGTTTTCAGACTTGATTTAGCATGCATCAGGGTCCCATTCCCTTTTAACAGTAACAACACCGGAAACGTTTCCGAATTAGTGATTAACCAACACTGAGAAACAATCAATACATATTTGACTGAACACTGAATTTTTGGACTGGTGTGATGTAATTAGTAGCACTATTTTACTTTGGAAAATGTGGGTATAAAAGCAATAAGTACATATATATGGTGATTAGATTGTTGAATGCAGTAAGCATCCATAAGCTTCAGTGCAAATCAAGATGTGTGTAGTGTCTTGTCCTTGCCCCCAGGCCACAAAGTATCAATGACAAGTCAAAAGATGCAATATCTGACAGGAGCTTGCACCTGGCCTGGTAGCTAGGTTTGTCGCGGTGGAGACATACGTGGATGCTAGTATACCTGTGACACTGAACCATTAAAAGATAAGTATCCTAATTTTCTTGAAAATTGGCTGACCAATATAACATGACAACAAACATACCAATGATCAGTTCTTGGCGGAAGCCAAACGTAAGCCTTGAGTGTCGAATATTTCAGCCGGATCTCTGAAAAGAGTAACAAAAATCCTTATGTACGCTCGGCAAACAATTATAATGATGTTTGGCGAAAGTTCAGTAAGTTACCTCAGCAGACCTTGGTAGTGCCCATCACCTGTGAAAGTTCTTGCAGCAGCCAAAATGGCAAACCACTGTTTAAACTGCTGCTTTGAATGACACACACCTCTTGGAGGCGCCTGCACATTTGGTCGAAAGCAGCCGAGCGGCAAGATTAGACAACAGTCCTTCATGCCTGCAATTAGAAGTCAAAGTCGTCCACACAAGCAAGCATCCAAGTGTCATCACATCTTTGGATCTGAATGACATGCCATCCGAGACCACCATCGAGTAGCACACAAACACAGAGTCTCGCATGGAGTTCATGCTTGGCTCACGGTTTGTGAAATCTCATCTCTTTTTCTAGTGCCATGACTAGTCATGAATTTTATTTTACTTTCCCCACTTTATAACATTCAGAAATTGTTTACTAGCTCAAGCTTCTCCTTTTGCACTTTATCACTTCAATCTGCTGCTACCTCAAGCTTCTCGTTTACACTTGTGCCAAGTAGCATTTTTTCCTTGTATAATTATATGGTGGTTGGATCGAGCTGCTACTTTTTCCTTGTAGAAGATCGCAGGTCGAGTGGGAGGGATCCAGATTGCCACGACAATCTAATCACTAGCAAGGCGGCTGCCTAGAATAATAGGTTGACTCACCTATATATACTACTATCTTGCATCTCTCTCTTGTTTCTTCTTCTACTACAATACAAAGAGAGTCATTTCAGATTACTTGTCTTAGTGTGTGGTGTGGTTGTTTATTGTTCAACACCAGCAGCTAGCTATATTTAGGTCCGATGAAAGCGACATGGCTCTCCAATTTTTAAGTAATCTTGCATATGTTAGAAACTACATATATGGTCTCGGTTTTCTTACCTCTACTCTAAAACACCAACGCATCAACAAAAGAAGATGGTATTTTGTTACGCTTTCAGTTAGGTCGGGGAGGAGATATAATGTTTTACAATCTTTACGGTTATATTGGAGTTAGGTTTTTGAATATGAGTAGCAAAGTGACTTGGATATACCTTATGGAGTTGTAACAGTTCCTCTTGGTGCTTAGGTGCATTTTCTTTGTGTAACTTGGTTTAAAATGTGATTTGGTCTTTTGTGGCATTTGGATGCCTAAATCCCATTTTCTTAATCATATTGCTTGGAAACTTTTGGTTATCTCCTCTCGGTGATGAAATAATTTATCGTCTGCACTTTTTTCATAATTAGGTAATAACGTTGGTTACATGCTTTTGGTAGTTCAAACGGAATGTATCTCATTTTGTAGACAGATTATTTTCCGGAATATCATATATTCAAATTTTTAATGAATGATGGCTTCTACCTGAATTGGTAGACTACGTGGTGTTAGTTTGTTCTAAATACGGTAAGATAATTTTAACAACTCGTAGAACATGTTGAGATTAGCAACCTTTTGTGACATCAACCAACAGTCACATCCTTTGGGTTATCCTATTTTATATTTTTAATTACTAACTTAAGTTTGAGTAAACAAAAGTGGCGTGGTGAAGTCCTCATAATAATCAGGCGGATGTTAACTTTCCGATGTCCCCGAAGTTAACTAAGATTGTGGTGCTAGTAGAGGCACATTGTGGCCTTTTTCATCCATATGAAAGTAGAGGCACATTGTGGTGCTAGTTTGCTGGGTTTTTCTCCACCATCGTGGTCGTGATGATTTTGCAGGTACCCCGAGAGGCCCTTGAGTTTGCGGAATGTCGATTAACTTCCGTTCCGGCAATTCCGAATTTACTCCATATGTCCTATTTTCAGCAAAGGTCATGCTGAAATTTTCCGTGAATTTTAGCATGACTTTGCTAAAAATAGGACATATGGGGTACTTGTGACTAATGCATGGGCGAGGTATCGTAGTAGTTAATAAAGTAGGATCAAGTGCCCCGGCGCATTTGTGACTAATGCATGGCTTTTAGAGTGCCTCGGTGTCGATAAAACCGAAATGATGAAAGCTTAGGCTTTTAGGGTGCCTCGGCGTCGAAAAACCCTCAATGATAAAAGCTTAGATTTTAGGATGCCTCGGTGTCGACAAACCCTAAATGATGAGACCATGATCTTGTTTGTTGATAATAACCAACTTTTTGACCAAGCTTTGTTTCTATTTAGAGAGAAACATGGCCCACAACGATGAGGCCGGGGGTTCGGGCGGCAAGGCATTCTGGGAGCTGTACCAGGTGATGTAGGAACAACCTAACTTTTAAGAGGCCGCGCCTTCCCTAATCGATCTGAGACCACTGATGGTGCCGCCGAGGATGACCACACTGATGCCACCACCGATGGTGCCGCCAAGGATGCCACCATCGATGATGGCGGGCGCACGCAAAGATGGCAGCCAACGGAAGAGGCAACGGAAGGACTGGCGCCTGACTGCGGTTGCTCGCACCCTCAAGGAGGAAGTTCTTGAAGTGGACTCGACGGAATCCAACGGC
Organism: Aegilops bicornis; assembly: GCA_021605145.1. Classification (NCBI taxonomy): domain Eukaryota; kingdom Viridiplantae; phylum Streptophyta; class Magnoliopsida; order Poales; family Poaceae; genus Aegilops; species Aegilops bicornis. The sequence goes on along the minus strand of JAHIAL010000084.1, from coordinate 1,666,058 downwards.
GCCCGAACGAATAGTCAAGGGGTACTGCTTCAGCTCGGGTGCATTCTCCCGGAGCACCCGTCTCGATCAACACCGAGAACCTGAGGCATCCTGACCGAGGGAATTTGCGCAACCTCCTCTTCACGAAGTTGCACGAACGATACAAGTTCCCCGCTGCTTTCGAAAACACATGCCTCAAAGGGAATAAAGTGAACAATGCTGCCCTCACGAAGATGAGCAAGGCCCTGTCTACTTGGGAAAGCAATGTGAAGAGAATGATCGAGAAAGGTGAGAGTTATGAGAAGATCAAGGAGAAAAATCCTTCGATCACCGAAGATGACTACAACGACTTCAAGATCAATTGCTCGAGCACCGCAAACTCCCAATCAAGTGAGTGGGTGAAACAAATGCGGAGCTGAACATAGGAACACACACTGGTCCCGGCGGTTACAGAGTGGCGGAGCCTATATGGGACAAGGAGGAGGCGGACCGTGCGTTTAGCAAGGCCTACCGCCTCTTCGATAAATACGGTGACAAGCGGACCAGGAACTTTGTCGAGGCCCGTACAAGAAGGACCCGACAACAAAGGAGCTTACCACGGATCCGAAGACCAGCGGCTTGAGCTTGTTCTCGTAAGGAATACACCCCGCGTAATTAGCTCCATATGGTTGCATTCTAATTAATGAAGCCAAATTTCTAAATGGTTCACATTTCTTCCGCAGCGATCGAAAAGCAGCAGGCTGGGTCGACTCAGAGCAACCCTTGGGACACCACTCTAAATAGGGGTTGAATGTAATGAAGAACAAGGATAAGCTCGAAGTCGACGTCACCTGGTCGTGTGGCCGGCAAAGGCTTGTCGACAAAATGGGGTCATACTATACCGCTGGTGTGCGGAAGGAGAAAAAGACCAGCTTCGAAAGCCAAAGCGCGAGAGGTTCAAGAACTCAAGGCACAGGTGGCGCGGATTCCGGAGATTGTCCAAGAGCAAGTGGAACAACGACTCGGGCGGCGATCACCGCCATTGTGCCTACCTTGATCTCGGGGTTGAGTGCGTGGATTGCGGGCGGCTAACGAGGGCGCCCGATTCCTAGCTTCACGGCTAGCAACTTCGCGATAATGCGATGGCGGGGCCATTGGTGCCTCCGTGAGGCGCGGCATTGGTGTCTCCGACGCCGCACGGAGCTTAATGCACCCGGTGTACGCCGCCGGCACCTCTGCAGCAAGCGGCCCCTCCGTCAACTGCGCACGCCGCTGGCGGTGCCTCTACATTAGCCGAGCTCGACGCCATCATCACGCGGTAACTAATTAAGCCTCTCTCGCCGAGGACTTCATCTCCTTGCCTTTGACTGGGCATCCTCGACGCCCTACATGTTTTCGCAGGGCGCCGCCGACGTTCCGTGCACTCTCCTCCACTTCGTGAACAACGAAGTTGGTCGATGTCGCCAAGGGCAAAATAGTTCAACCGGCAACCCTTGTTCCACGGTACCCAGATGCCACCCAACTTGTTTAGGGTTCAACTGGTTCGGTGCTGCCAAAGGCGACGAAGTTGTTACCTCCGAATCGACCCGTCGGGGCCGACGATGATGACGTGATGACCCTCAACAAGATGCTTGAGCTGGCCCTCGCTTTGGTCAAGAGCCAGATTCGTTTGGGGGCGGGGACACCACCCAAAGACAACACCGCTTAGTCGTGCGGCGCCAAGTCGCCCCATGGCAAGACCGCCGCATAGCGGTGCCGGACATCCCTATGCCATGGATCCAAACATGCATATGGCACAGGATCGACGACGACGGCACGACGACGGTGATACATTTGGCAACGTCGGTCAAGATTTTGCCGATCATGGGTACGATGGCGACTTCATGGGGCCTCCTTCTCAAGAACCAAACCCAACAAAAGACGTGTGCGATCTAGCTCGCATCATGGAGAAGCCAAGTTGCAACAGGCGCCGTCTGGCGTTCAGCTCTCAGGAGACGCCTCCAGCTACCGACTTCATCGAGCCTCAGATAGGCGAGGTGCGAAATATTGTCAGCCCCAACACACTCAAGAAGGCGGTCTGTGAGCAAAACTCGGTCCCATTACAGGAGAAGAAGAAGGCACGCAAAAGAAAGACTAAGAAGGGTGCGAGCCAGCCGGCGCAGTACGATCCGTGCTCGGGGCGGGCCACCTTCACCGCAGGATATCTCGAGGAGGGTTCATGTGGCGGGTAGGGCGATGCTACCGACAAATATGCTCAATGCTGCAAGCGGTGCTATGCGGAGTCTGCATGAGCGGTGTTCTTTCTTTGGAGAAGCGGCGTCTCGCCGAGAAGGATGTGGCATACCCAGTTTTCGCGGCCAAGGTGCGAGGGCAAGGGCTTTGTGGATAACTCCATCGGGCGCACGATCGTCCCGCGTTTTGATGACATCCACGCTTATGTTGAACCTTCATCCGCTGCACTACACCTTCGCTCGGCTATTTTCGCCGAGTATGGAGATGCGGATCATTCGCGATAAGACCCGGACATCGTGATAGTCGACCCTTCTACATGCGTGCCATGATCTTGGGCATACTGGGACCGGCAAGTCGCGAAGTTCTTACCTCGAAGGCGTCATTCGACAAACCAAGATAAGGATAACTTCCTCGTGCCTTACTTTCCCGAGTAAGTCCTCCCTCAACCGCCCGTAACATATGAATTCTTACATTTCGATCGCTTTTTCTTTTAACATTCCGTGTTTTCTGCTTGACACACGTTGCACGCCATCCTCCTAAGCCCCAAATATTCCATGGCCACGTATTTCGACCCGGACCGTCGATCGAACGTAGACTACACAAATGTCAAGAAGGTTCTTGATGATGTTCTCCCGGCCACGCCAAATCTGGAGGCACCTTCACCAGGCCTATTCGTAAGTATGGCAAGCACGTGTTCTCCCACAATACGACGCTCGTCAAGGCTGCCAGGTTACCGCGGTCGGCGAAGGGTGCCTACTACGCCATCCATCACATGCGGGCGATCGACGGACCATCATCAACTTCGCTACCGAGTAAACTCAAAGATTGGGCCGCGAGCGTGTCGGCAATCCAGACGCGGACCTCCGACAAGAATTCTTTCGCATCCAAATGGAGTTTGCGGAAATCATCCATCAAGATGTCCTTCGCACTCGGGCAGTTCTACCTCAGAAATCAACCGTCCAACAAAGTGACATCGACACAATGCTACAAATGCAGGTGACAACGACCGTTATTTCATGACTCCCACGATAGACGGCGGCTTCATCCACGCTCCGGTCCCTTGAGTCGAGTCGAAAGCAGTGATGTTGTGTCTAGTTACAAACATCGATTGGCTCATGTTGTAATTAAGCTTTAATGAACTTGTAGTATGTCTCTTTGGTTTCGAGAGTCGTTCAACTTAGATGTAATCGATGCTATTAATGTCTAGCTTTTCTTCCGATCGCTCTGTTGCATACTTATATATTGCTTATGTATTGTCTGTGAATTGGTACTAACGTTTCGCTTGGCTAGTGCATAGCGATGCCGATGTATGTCGTGGTACAAGGGTAAGGTTCCCGAGTCTACGATGATCGGGAGGAGTGTCGGAGACAGGTTCACCGATTCAGCGGTAACAGTTACAAAGGGTACACCACTAGGGCCGAGGCCGAATCTAGATACGCCCGCTATCTAGCGGGAGAGGGAGGGAGCGTTGGAGGAACCGGATGAAGACGAGTTTCATCGTGATGATGCTCATCGTGATGACCGCAGCTCTCTTCTATGTGATGGTAGTTTAGATGATCGATATCGACTTGTAATGTGAAGACAAACTCGCTACTCGCGGTCTCGAGACTTGTAATATAATGTTCTATCTTTGTTCGGTCTTTTCAATTCGGAGACTAATATGATGAATTGTATTCGGAGACTAATATGATGAATTGTATTCAAAGACTAATCTTCTATTGTATTCGATGAATCTGTTGTTGATGTGTGTTGTCTATATTTTGTCAAATTATACATTTTGTAACCTGTGCAAAAAAACAGAAAATAAAAAATAAAAAACCTAATATTCATACTAATGGCGCATCACATGATAAGGCGCCATTAGTATGACAAAGCATACTAATGGCGCATCATTTGGGTCGGCGCCATTAGTATGCCGCGTTACTAATGGCGATCTCATCGGTGATGCGCCATTAGTATGCCAGCACCGGTATACATGGCCTCGGGAGGCATACTAATGGCGATTTGTAGTTTATACTAATGGCGCACCGGTGGTGCGCCATTAGTATATCAGATATTAATGGCGCACCAACGGTGCGCCATTAGTAAAAATTACTAATGGCGGGCTAGTAATGGCGCACCAGTGATGCGCCATTAATGGCCAAAGTAGGTGCGCCATGAGTAGCGGTTTTTCTAGTAGTGGAAGGTACTCGAGCGCAGTACAGCTGCGGAGCAGGTGCTCCATAGCCTTCTTCGAGATGACAATGTCGAAGAGGTCGAGCTTCTTGAGTTGAGGGAGAAGAAGGGCGAGCACGACATTAATCTGGGGAAGATAGCAGGAGCTGAAGTCGGCGCGGGCGCAATTGGCGAGGCGGAGCAACAGACGGTGGCGAGAGCGGCATCGCCCAGCTTCAAAGCTGAGCTCCACGAGCTGATCTAAGGCGGGGATAAGAACCACTCGTCGAACTTGGGTTGGACCTTGCGCTGGTACCGAACATGCGGATGTCAAGGCGTCTGGCCGCCTGTGGTGAGATGAAAGGATCTTGGAGATCTGCGGCCATGCGTTTTCAATCCCGCCGCAGAGGCAGGCTGTCGACGGTGAGGTTGAGGGGGACACGGCCAGAGGGGCGCCACCGCCGGAGAGCAGGGCGGTCCGCATGGCAGATTTGGTGGGGAGGAGGTCGGCGATGACGCAGCAACATGTCGCCGGGAGGCTGGCCGATGAAGTCCGGCTCGCGGATGCGGTTTTGGCTCAAGCCGCCTCCGGCAGTGGCTGCCTCGCCGTCCACCTCAACCGGCGGTGACGCCGGTGTACACGTGTGCTGGTGTGTGTTGTGTGCTGGGTGTGCGCGAGTGCATCCTTCTGTGCATGTCGCCGCGCAGTGGTGAATTGTGCGCAAGTGCATCCTCCACGCGGAAGAAGTATGTCCTCAATGCGCCCTCAATTTACTAGTGTGCGGGGTGCTACCCCGAGTGGTTTCAACTTTGTTTATTTCACCATGTGTCATATGGGCCTCTAGTTTACTTATTTTCACCCATTGCGACATTTGCCAGCTCACGAAGATACAGAACACGAGCTAACAAGGTAGCATGTGGACTGGTTGACTGGTCAACTAAATAATATATGGAGCTATACGCTGACACAGCGAGCGTATAATCCGTCGGTATAGAGTGCTCTGTGAGAGGGGAGGCTCGTGAGAAATAACAGAGAGAAGGAGAGAAAGAGCTACTCCCTTCATTCGATAATGTAGTTCCAACCTTTTTTAAAAAGTCAAACTTTTGAAACTTTGACCGAGTTTATAAAGAAATTACTTATATCTACAACACCAAAGATAAATGATATTATGAATCAAGCACATGTTGTGATGAATCTAATGATCTTTCCATATGTAAATAGTTTTCTCCATATATACCTGGTCAAACTTTTCTCGAGGTTTGACTTTTCAAAACATCCATATGCTTATGGACGTGAGAGAGTCCCTAACTAGAGAAAGAGAGAGAGAGAGAGAGAGAGAGAGAGAGAGAGAGAGAGAGATAGAAAGAGTGAGTGAAAAAAGTGTGTGTGTGTGTGTGTGTGTGAAAGAGACAAGGACAACACTCGATAAAAGTCGGAAAAAAACGTGTGTGTCTTATGCAAACATATCACACATGCATCTTCGACAACGGAAGCAAGGTGAGGAGATAGTGTGTGGTTGTTTGCAACTGAGAGAGCAAGACCCCTAGCACGTGGCCAAGAGGGGTCTGACAAACAAGGGAGAGAGGTCGAGAGAGACGTACGGAGAAAATGCAGACATGGGGAGGAGAGAGTGTATGTTTGTCATAGAGAGATCCCCTGGAGATCGTGATGGGACTACATGGGTGGGTGATCGAGTGACAAGGTGTGTGTGCGATAGAAGATACCCCGAGAGATATCGAGATAGACGTATGGATGGAAGGAGACAATACATGTGTTCCTGATGGCTAGTGAGAGATAATCATACTTAGGGGGGAGTTCTTGCGCCTATGATGGAGTGAGGGATTATGGTACTTATTAGGGGGGTGTCACATAGAGAGAGAACAAGGGCGGAGAGTGTTGGATGGGTCTATATGTATAGCGCGAGCGAGACATGTGTATGTGTGAACTAGGGAGATATAAAGTTTGAGAGAGATTGAGGAGCCCCGATAAGGCTGAGTGGTGCGTCAGATAGCTGAGAGGGGGAAAGAGATATTCCATCCGCTCGATAATGCAGTGCATGTAATTTTTTTAGAAGTCAACATTTGGAAACTTTGATCAGGTTTACACAAATATTATTTATATCTTCAATACCAAAGATCATCATATGAAACTACATCTCATGGTGAATCTAATGGTATATGTTTGCCGTTCCAGATCTAATTGTTTTTCTCAAGTACATGGTCAAACTTTATGATGTTTGACTTTTCAATAAATAAATATGCTATGGACCGAGGAGAGTGCCTAAGTCGAGAGGGATCAAGTGCGTGTGAAGGAGAATGAGTAAGTGTGCAAAAAGAGTATGTGTGTGAAAGAGAAAGTGACAACAAACGATAAATTAGAGAGAGTGTGTGTTTTTTCGTTTCTTAGGCGAACATATCACGCATGCATCACCGGGATAGAAAAGCGAGGCGAGGAGATACATGAAGATAGCTAGTGTGTGATTGTTTGCAACGGAGAGAGACACCCCTATAGCACATGTCCAATAGAGGTCTGGCCAACTAGGAACAAAGGTCGAGAGGGACACATGGAGAACATGGTCGCATGGGGAGGGCGAGAGGGTGTGTTTTTGATAGAGAGATCCCCTCGAGATCGTGAGGGGACTATATGGGTGGGAGATCAAGGGAGGTGCGTGCGCGATAGAAAGATGCCCCGAGAGAAATCGAGATAGACCATGCACATGTTTGTGATGGAGACTAAGATTAGCTAGTCATATACATATGGGGGGGGACTGCGTGTGCCTACAATTGAGTGAGAGACCATCATACTTGGCTAGCTAGGCATGAGATTGTGTGTGTGTGTGTGTGTGTGTGTGTGTGTGTGTGTGATGGAGAGAGAACGAGGGAGAGAGATAGAGTTCTACATGGGCCTGCTCAGTGCGAGTGAGATATGCATGTGTATGTTTGACCTGTAGATGCAAGTAGTTTGAGAGAGAGGGGAAGAGCTCTGAGGGCAATGAGTGGTGCGTGAGAGAGTTACGGGCAACGAGCCAAGGAATTTGTGTGCGTATGATGAGTCCAACCAAGATATCTAGCTTGGACTAGAGAATCATACACAGTGTGCGAGAGAGACCTATAGATGGAGTATATATGCATGCGAACTAGAAAGACCCCACAACCGGGTGTCAAAACCGCGGATCTCGGGTAGGGGGTCCTGACCAAAGGCCTTAGTCCTGACGGTAACAGGAAGCAAGGGACACTATGTTTACCCAGGTTCATGCCCTCTCAATGGAGGTAAAACCCTACTTCCTGCTTGATTAATATTGACGATATGAGTAGTACAAGATTAGATCTACCACGAGATCGTAGAGGCTAAACCCTAAGAGCTAGCCTATGATGGTATGATTGTAATTTGATCAGCCTTCTAAGGACCAACCTCTCCGGTTTATATAGACACCGGAGAGGGCTAGGGTTTACATGGATTCGGTTACAAGGAAGGAAACATATTGCGAGGCGGTTTCCTTCACACATCTTGTCAAAGCAGAGATCGTGTCCCCTTATCACGGGATTCTCATCAATACGGGTATGGGTAATCCCACCGCGCCATCCGTGGCGCTTGGGAAGCAAGCGATCCTCAATGGGTAAGTGGGGAGGCGCACCGCTTTCGCCGCCTCTATAAAGGGATAAGAGTTCCCAATTTTTACCCACGCCTTCTTCCTCCCTTGCTCACCCCTGCCCCTCGAGGCTCCAAAGGTTCCCTAGCCCAAGTTTTCTCCGCATACAGCTAAACATGTCCGGAGCAGGAGGCAAGTGGGTGGCTTCCACTGTGAAGGAGAAGCATATCGCGAATCTTCGGGCGGCCGGATACTTGGCCGCAGACATAGCGCACCGGCTACCGGACGACGGGCAGGTCATTCCAACTCCGCTACCCCACGAGAGGGTCGTGTTTGTCGCCCACTTCGTCTGTGGACTGGGATTTCCACTTCATCCCTTCGTCCGCGGGCTCATGTTCTACTACGGGCTAGATTTCCATGATCTAGCCCCAAATTTCGTCCTCAACATCTCGTTGTTCATCATCGTATGTGAGGCCTTCCTCCGCATCAAGCCTCACTTTGGCTTGTGGCTACAAATCTTCTGCGTGAAGCCGAAGATCGTGAGCGGCCAGCAAGCGGAGTGCGGAGGGGCCATGGTGGGCAAGATGCCTAACGCCACCGGGCTTGACGGCTCCTTTGTGGAGACCGTGAAAGAGTGCCAATCGGGGTGGTTCTACATCACCAAGCCGCGCGGTGCCAACCGGGCGGCGGCCCCCGAGTTCCGGTCCGGAACCCCCATGCGGCTCACCTCCTGGGAAAAGAAGGGCTTGGCCTGGGGTGAACCTACAGAGCTGACCGGACTCCAAAACTGCGTTAAGAGCATGAAGGACAAGAACATCAAGCTTGTCAACGTGATCCAGGTCATGCTTGTTCGCCGGATTCTTCCGTGCCAAAGACGGGCATTCATTCTGTGGGAGTTCGTCCCGGCCGAACACCAAACGCTTCGGAAGATCTACGACATGACGCACAAAGGTGCATGGAAGGTGTTGTTCAAGGCCTCCGAAGTACCTCCTCCCACATCCGTGGACCACGGACTTCACGCCGCGCGGCCTCCTAGTCCGGTGAGTTTTCTGACTACCACCGGATTCAGCTCTTCCTAATATATTCGTGGGGAAGTCTTAAGTAATTGTGCATATTTAATCAGGATTATGTGAAGAGAGCAGAGCGGATTGACTGTCCAGCTCCGCTGCCAGAAGGCCCAGCTGATACTCTCCTAGCGGAGATGCTGGTCTCGGCGCCCTACAAGGCACCGGAGAAGAAGGCCGAAAAGAAGGCCCCGGGGACAAGGAAGGGTCTCCGGTGTAAGGTTGTACCAGAAGCCTCGTCCGAAGATAGTTGAGGCAAACTCCTCCCCCGAATGGGAGGAATAAGAATAAGGGGCCGCCCCATCCAGAGAGGATGGGGGGCCTGAGAAGGCAGACCAGGGGGCCGGGAAAGGCCCCCGGCGCAAGGCCGTCATACCCACGTCGTCCGAAGACGACGAGACAGATCCTCATGGAGGCGGGGGAAACATGAAGAAGTTCTCCTCCCACACCGGGAGGAGAAGAAGAGGAAAGCCGCCCCGGAGGAGGGGGCTGGGACGTCCAAGAAGGGAAAGGTGTCCCTTCCGGACTACTCCGCCACGGCCGCCCATAGCCAGGAGGGGTGCCTGCCCAGGGGCAAGCCTCTAGCGCGATCGTAAGTATCCGCACTCTATTGTAATTTTACTTCGTAATCCTTTTATAAAGCCGAACATATATGCAGTCCGGCCAGGGCTCATCCCGAGGTATCGTCGTCGGATGGGTCCCTGAACGATTCAGCGATGAACTCGCTCCCGACGGCCACTACTCCTCAGCCCGCGGATAACACGGAGGTGTTGTCCCGAAGGCTCCCAGAGCGGGGGGAGGTGACTCTGGAGATGCCCCAAGGCGGAATTCCAGATGTCGGACACGCGGGGTTCAAGATTCCCGCGGATCGTGTCGATGAGAGCTGCAGTAGGCCGGGCTCTCAGCCGAACACTGTTCCGGAACCTCCAATATTACCGGACTCAGGAGGGCAGCCCCTCGTTAGGGACGGCGAGCCGTCCGTGCCAAGGACTTCCGTCATGCCAGAGGCGTCGGATAGCTAGTGGAAGCGCTTCGAGGTGCTTCCATGGATGACGAGCACCGTACTCTTATGAGTGTGGTGATTCAAAAGGTTCTGTCCGCCAGGAGCGGACTAACCGAAGCCTGCACAAGCCTCCTGATGGGCTTCGAGGTAAGTAGGGAATATGTAAGATTACCACCCGATAGGTAGTAGCCCCTGATACTCTGTTCGGTGTTCGGAAGGAAAAGCCGAACGTAGGTTCAATTATAATCCACATGAGTCTAATAGTAAGTATGTATTTTGAATAATCAGGTTGTGCTGCTTGCCGCTGCTGTCCGCATAGCCGAGGTCGCGGGACTAAAGCGGGACCTGGAGCAGGCGCAACGGGAGCTCGACCTCACGAAGAGGCAGCTCGAAGAGAACAAAGGTGAGTGATTACCCGCTCTCATGTAATGAAGGATAGATAAAATTGGTTATTCTAACGACGAAGCATCGTGGACTGTGGTAACAGGGCCACCACCCAAGTGGCATCTCTCAAGAAAGCGCTGTCCGAGGTCGAAAACAAGGCGGCCTTGGAATGCAAGGAGCTGAAAAGCAAGATGCTAGAGTGGGCGAGGTACAACAAGAGCTCCATGAGCTCGGCAAGAAGTTCGATTCCGTGGAGCATGAGCTTAAGATGAAAGAGGCCGAGCCATGAAGGCCCTTGCAAGTATGAAAGACGCCAAGGTCAAGCCGATAAGGCACAACAGAAATCCAGTGCCAAGAAGATAGCGGCGGGTAAGACATTCTTATTGCAAAGAAAACATGTGGAGGAGGCGTTTCTTTTACTTACCCGAATTCGGAGCTCTCCAGGGGCATTCACAGATCTGCCACGCAGCGTCTCAGACACCGCGGAGTTCTACCGTGCCGAGGAGGGGAGCTCCACGGAGAAGCTGTTCTGGTCCCAGTATGCTGGGGCCGAACACCCAATGCCTCTAAGTGACCAACTGAAGCAGTTGGTCGAACTCCACAGGGCGGCCGAAGTGGCTATGAAAGATTTCATAGTCCGGATGTGGCCTGGTGAGCCCCTGCCCACTAGCTACTTCGGCCTGATCAAGCGGATGGTGAATGCCTGTCTTCGGCTTGAGGTTATCAAGCGATCCGTTTGCATTGAGGGTGCCCGCCGGGCCTTTGCCCGCGCGAAGGTGCATTGGGGCAAGCTGGATGCGGAGAAGCTGGTGAAGGACGGGCCGCCGGAGGGCAAGGCGCATCGCTATCCCGAGAAGTATTACGATGGCGTTATGAAGGGCGCTCGTCTCATGGCCGATGAATGTACCAAGGACAAGATCTTTGAATAAATGTACCTCTGTCACTGTTGTAATATAAAGACGGTTACTTGTGCTATGTAGCATTGTTTGATTTAAAATATTACCTTACATGCGGCTGTTTATAGAATTCAAAGTAGGCTACCGTCGGCTTCCGCCCCCACGTGACTAGTACCGGGTGTTCTCGAAAAATCCGGATACTCTTTATCCAAATTTTTGGTCCCTTAAGGAGGTATCCGGCGCAGCGAACAAGGCAATCGGACTATGCGGCTTTATAACTTTCACTTAGCCATAGAAGTCTACTTTTAAATTTCGGCGAAGCCCCTAGAATTTGGAGGGCCGAATTGGGGCACTATATACGCCTAAATCGGACGAGGCCGAGTCATCTCCTAAAGCGGAAAAAATCTTTAAGGATTTTAAGACCTCTCGAACAGCGACCAGCTCTCGCCGCATCATGCCGGTCAGTTTTCGGCTTTCTCTTCTGAGGTGCTCGTCCGGAAGAACCGGGACACAATCGCATTAGTTCTCCCTGCGCTACCTTAGCCGATATAACGGAACATAAGCTACCAAAACAAGGGAGCCGGGAAACCCAACTATTGACCCAAGACGTGATTCGGAGCTGATGCATATAGTGCTATAAGTTCGGGGTGCCGCACTATTGAAAGTGTTCGGACTTGTTATGCCGTATTATGAGGTGTCATAAGAAGCCCCTGGCAAACTAGCCGTACCAAGGTGTACTGATGCAATATTAAATAAAAATTTGCAAGAAATATGCGCAAATAGGAATAATAAGCTGATGCTATATATTGTTTCCCATTGATGAATAATACGTTTAAGCGTACCTTTACAACGGTAGCATTAAGTAGAAGTAAATAGGACTATTTAACATGTCATATCCAAGGGCAGGCTGCGTGCAGGTATGTAAAACAGGTATAACGATCGTGAACAGATTCCACCTGGGTATTTCCTTTTGTGCGTAAAGCCTGTTGCCTCCTTGGTTTTCTCTCCTATGTAAGTCCGCAATCCGGCTCTTCTGAAGAGGCTGCTCTAAAGCAATGTCCTGAAAAATAAGAAGGATGGGTTATGAAGGTATGTAGCGGTTATACCGCACTGTTGACTGAGTCATTATTGCGCCTCCGCCTACGCCCATGGTATTTTGAGTGTGTAATTGTGTACGCGTGGCACGAATGCTGCTTTGATGGGGCTTGAGCGGAAGCCGGACTGCTAGTCGCGCTCTTGGCGTGCCAGATGATCCTGTTGCGGGGTGCTCCAAACTCGCTTGACGGCGCTCATAGTTGTTGTCACCGGATTGGTTTGTCGGAGGAGGCCGCATTGTACTTCCGCCGCGAGTGCTGCAGTATGCTCTTCTGTTCGGAGAGAGCGGTCCATGTTTCCGTTGACGGTTATGACCCCGCATGGTCCTGGCATCTTGAGCTTGAGGTATGCGTAGTGTGGTACCGCATTGAATCTAGCGAATACGGTCCGTCCGAGCAGTGCGTGGTAACCACTGTGGAAAGGGATGATCTCAAAGATTAACTCTTCGCTTCGGAAGTTATCCGGAGATCCGAAGACCACTTCCAATGTTATAGAGCCCGTGCAACTGGCCTCTACTCCAGGAATCACACCTTTGAAGGTGGTTTCGGTGGGCTTGATCCTTGAAGGATCAATGCCCATTTTGCGCACTGTGTCCTGATAAAGCAGGTTCAGGCTGCTGCCGCCATCCATAAGGACTCGCGTGATGTGGAATCCGTCGATGATTGGGTGTAGGACCAATGCGGCTGAGCCGCCGTGATGGATGCTAGTAGGGTGATCCCTACGATCAAAGGTGATCGGACAAGCTGACCATGGGTTGAATTTGGGTGCAACTGGCTCCATCGCATAGACGTCCCGTAGTGCTCGCTTCCGTTCCCTCTTGGAAATGTGAGTGGCGTAGATCATGTGACAATTTTCACCTGGGGGGGGGAAATTTCTTCTGTCCCCCCGTGTTCGGACGCCGGGGCTCTTTGTCATCGTCGCTATGCAGCCCCTTGTCCTTGTTTTTGGCGTTTATTTTGCCGGCCTGTTTGAACACCCAGCAGTCTCTGTTGGTGTGGTTGGCTGGCTTGTCCGGGGTGCCATGAATTTGGCACGAAGCGCTTCCAAAGATAATGGTCCAGATCGGGCCGGTCCTCGATTGTTTCTTTTGAACGGCTTCTTCCGCTGACCGGACTTGGATCCGCTGAATCCGGCATTGACTGACGTGTCTTCAGTGCTGTAGCCGTTGTTCCGTCACTTATGTCTGTTACGCCGTGGCTTGCCGTTATTGTTGCGGCCATCCGAAGTGCCAGAATGTGGCGTAGTGCTGCTGCGAGCCAACCATCTATCCTCGCCCGCGCAAAAGCGGGTCATTAGTGTTGTGAGAGCTGCCATGGACTTGAGTTTTTCCTGGCCGAGGTGTCGGGCGAGCCATTCGTCACGGATATTATGCTTAAAAGCCGCCAGGGCTTCGGCGTCCGGACAGTCGACTATTTGGTTCTTTTTAGTTAGGAACCGAGTCCAGAATTTCCTGGCTGACTCTCCGGGCTGTTGAGTAATGTGGCTCAAGTCATCGGTGTCCGGTGGTCGCACATATGTGCCCTGGAAGTTGTCGAGGAATTCTTCTTCCAGGTTTTCCCAACTGCCAATGGAATTTGCTGGCAGGCTGTTTAGCCAGTGCCGGGTGGGTCCTTTGAGCTAAAGGGGAAGAAACTTGATGGCGTGTAGATCATCTCCACGGGCCATGTGAATGTGGAGAAGGACATCTTCAATCCATACTGCGGGGTCTGTTGTGCCATCTTATGATTCGATGTTTACGGGTTTGAACCCTTCTGGGAATTCATGATCCATCACTTCGTCACTTAAGCAGAGGGGGTGCGCGGCGCCTTTGTGCCGGGCTATGTGGCTACGCAGTTCAAATTGCTCTGGGTGGCTGTGTTCTGCTTTGTTTTCCAGTATATCTTGCAGGTCCTGCCTATTGCCCCGGGCCGTAGTGTATTGGTGTGGGGATGCGGGCTGGTATTCGGGCTGATACGCTGTTTTATCCCGGCCACGAGGTGGCCGGTCAGCCAGTTGGCGCTCGCGTCCATAGTCCTCGGCTGCCAGGACTTCAGTCCATCTATCTGTGAGCAGGTCTTGATCAGCTTGAAGTTGCTGCTGCTTCTTTCAGGCTCCTTGCGGTGGCTATAAGCCAACGCTTGAAGCGCCTCGCTCTCACGGGATCCTCAGCACGCCAAACTTCGTCGCCGCCGAGGCTAATCTCGTCTTTAGAGGGGGCATGTAGTTGTCCTCCTCTCGGATATCCGTCCCGCCGCTTTGTTAAATGCAGGCTGACCTGCTCATCTTCCTGCTCGGCCTGCTCGAAGGCGGGCTGATTAGGGTTGTATTCCTCTTCGGCACCTTCCGGATTGTTTTCGTCTCTTGGGCCGGTGTTACTGTGGCAGGGCTTGGGGCGGTGTCGACGATGCCCATGCTTTGTTTTTCTCCCTGAGGGGTTATCCCCCGTTGCCTCATCGCCATTGGTTTCCTTCGGAGTGTCCACCATATATATATCATAGGAGGAGGTGGCTGTCCACCGCTCTATGAGCGGTGGTTCCTGTACTTCTCCTGCATCGTTGTCCATACCGTCGATGTCTTCGGAGTCAAAGTCAACAACGTCGGTTAGATCATCGACCGTGGCAATGAAGTGGGTGGTGGGTGGGCAGCGAATTCGCCGTCGCTTTGCTTCCCACTCGAGCCGACATAGTTCGCCAAGAGCCTCGACAAAGAGAGAGACTTTAATGAGTCAGCATGTCGCCGAAGGGCGAGTGCTGAAAGATATCCACAGCGGTAATTCCATTACCGGGGCCCAACCTGGCTCGGCTGGCTCGGGAGCGCGCGGACTGGAACCCACAACCGGATACGAGTCCGGGGGTCCCGAGTCACAGGCTTCTATAGAGGTGAGACCTGTGTTCGGCTCCAACGCCGATGAGCGTGCGGCCTGTGGGGTGGGGTCCATCCCTCCGTCCTTAGGAAACGCAGCCTGCTCCGGATTTAGGTCTGTGGCTACTGCAGGGGCGATGTCCCGAGCATTGTCCGACAGTAGGTCTAAGCCGTGTAGTTCAAGTTTCCGAACCTGACCTGGTGGCCAGGGGCGTAGCTGTCGATCTGCTCCAGATGGCCAAGCGAATTGGCGCGCAGTGCGAAGCCACCGAACACGAAGATCTGTCCGGGGAGAAAAGTCTCACCCTGGACCGTGTTGTTGATGATTGAAGGCGCCATCAAGCCTTGCAGCGACGACACAGAGGAACTCTCAATGAAAGCACCAATGTCGGTGTCAAAACCGGCAGATCTCGGGTAGGGGGTCCCAATTTGTGCGTCTTAGGCTGATGGTAACAGGAAGCAAGGGACACTATGTTTAAACAGGTTCGGGCCCTCTCGATGGAGGTAAAACCCTACATTAATATTGACGATATGAGTAGTACAACAGTAGATCTACCACGAGACCGTAGAGGCTAAACCCTAAGAGCTAGCCTATGATGGTATGATTGTAATTGTGATCGGCCTTCTAAGGACCAACCTCTCCGGTTTATATAGACACCAGAGAAGGCTAGGGTTTACATGGAGTCGGTTACAAGGAAGGAAATATAATATCCGGATCTCCCACGCAAAGGAGAGTCCCATCCGGACACGGGACGGAGTCTTGAGTCTTGTATCTTCACGCTCCAATAGTCCGGACGATGTATATAGTCCGGCTGTTGGAGAGAAAGAGAGAGGACCATCAAGGTTTTTGTGTTGGATGTGTGCGATAGAATTGAAGATTGTCGGCGAGAGAGAGAGAGAGAGAGAGAGAGAGAGAGAGAGGGAGAGAGAGAGAGCAGGAGTCCGGAAGAGGGGGAGGTCACGTTTTATGCATCAAAGACTGATATAAACCCTGTTTCGATATAAACTTGCATTCAAATATTTAAATTGGAGAACATGTTGCCTGCAATCCACACATGAACGGATATATGCGTATATCAAACAAGTTCATTAATTTGACTTTCAACATGTTCATGGAGTACTATAATACTGTACAACATGCTATTCGATAGAGGTGTTCAATTTTGGATTTAGTTCATTATTTTGACCTGGTGAACGAGCTATTTCATTGAATCAAGATATTTCATTTTGGGTTTGATTCCCGTTTTTGAGTGGGTCAACTATTTGTCATATTGTAAATTGCTAGCAACGAGCATGTAAAAACACATTACTCCCGAGCATCATCTCTCCATCTAAAAAAGAAGTGGCAAGCTAATATTTCTAAATTTAATTCGAATCGACTTGGTAAGGTAGATGTGGATGCTCGCTCTCCCAAATTTTGAACGAACCAAACATCCTCTGCTCGGTGGAATTCGCCCGAGCAAATAAACAGGAGACGCGAAATTACCGTCCTATGTGGGAGACGCATTAATTGGCCCGTTGTGCATCGAGGGTAGGTTCGTATCTTCATACATGCGCGCCTTTTCCTCGGCCAAAATGGCATGTGCCCAATAATTCATAAACCATGGTCGGCAAAACATGCTCTCCTCGCCCGAAATAGCTCGCTCCCACTATTTCAAAACACGCTCTCCTCGCCCAAAATCGCTCGTGCCCACTATATTTCAAAACACGCCCTCCTTCCCCGAAATCGCTCCCGCCCACTATTTGGGGAGACGCAAAGTTACTCTACTATCCCTGACCCTCAGTATACAGACCCAAGCTGAGAAGCCTAAAGGCAGGGGTAGAATTGTAACTCCCCCTCACATTTTAGACAAATGCGTCCGTAAAACATGGTTCCACTCCCCTCCCAATCCCCCACTCCCCATTCATACCTCGTGGGCGCCAAATCACCTTCTCCCCGGAAGCTCCCTTCTCCCGAGCCGCGAAACCTCAACCCCTCCTCCATGGCGCCCCCCACCGCACCAATTTCAAAGCCGCCGTCCTCCCTAATGCCGGAGACGCTGTCCGTTTGTCATCGTGCACTGGGATGTGTGCCTCTTACTCCGTGCTGCTGGAGCTGCCTCGACGATGGCCGCGTGAACCGTATCGGAGCCGATTCACCCCCACCTTTGTTCACGGCGCCGGAGCAACTCCAACTTCGGATCTGACCAGAGTCCCGGCGCTGCTTCCCCATAGCCGTCGACCGTCGCGACATCGTTGTTTCCCTGCCCGGTAGTGGCAGCAACTTGGCGGCCTCAGCGACCAGGCAAATGGACCTGCCTACTTCACCATGTCGCCATATAGGTCGCACCCTCATCTCAAATCACTTTATTTAGGCGTCAGTTGTCTGAATTTTTATTCTTGGCCAATCGATTCCCAATGGGAAGCAGCACCCCTCGAGGCGGCGGAGCTCCTAGGCTGCCAGTTGGCTGGTATCTAACGTAAGGGTGTGGGGCCGCAAGTTTGCCGCGGAAGCAGCGCTTAGATGGCTATCTTAGAGTTGTGTGGGTTCAAGGTACTGCCACCGCCGGATCTGGATGATGGAGAGTCTTTGTGGATTGGCCCGGGGGTGGCGCAATCATGTCAGTGCGGTGGGGCGGGGAGCGGGGTTTTGGCCGGGGTCACGGACGGCGGAGGCAAGCTGCTCTGCCGTTGGTCGCTAGCTCTTTAGGGAATATTCCTAACAGTGTCAGTCGGGAGGCACAAGACGGCCATCAAGCCATCTGGCGTAGATCAGACAGTACCAAAATAAAATAAAATCGTGTGACCCCAATTTAGTCTCAGTCAACAGACGTGTGACCACTCTCATGCCTTGTTGTTGATCCCTTATTGTATTTCTTCAGATTGAAGAGATGTGTCGTTCTTAACATTATGCGTTATCTGCATCTTCAGCCACACTGTCTTCCGACTCACCGCAGCTGCTCCAACAAGGGAAGCATACACCAGAAGGGAGCAATAGTCCCCACTCAACAGTTCATCAGATCGTACGCGTATGCGTTCGCATCGACAGCCACAACAACCCAGGGGCCATCGACAAGTCAACATGATGCTCACTCCTATGGATGGCGGCCAGATAGGGTGTACCCTCATCTTACTTGTGTGCAACATTTATGGCTTTGTTATTCATCTACGCATGGAAAATAGATTATCACATTTCATTGTATATTCATGATGATCTCTTACGGGTCTTGTTCAGGAGTTAACGATGTTCCATAGTTCAGCTAAGATACTTGTTCTTTAGGTAACGTTGCTCCATAGTTATCATCCAATAGCCAATGCTATCCCACAGGCTGGTGATTATAGTATTATACCACTTCTAGTATTACCTATGTTGTTCTTTAATACTTTTGTGTGCCATCTAGTTAATCTCGAGTACAAACGATACATATTCTGTAGCATTCATCTGTGTTCTCCCTTTAGTTTTTGAGACCGTTGTCGCTAGTTAACCCCAGTCCTACTATTTATGTCGTCTCCTACAGGCACTCATTACATAAATCTAACTACTATTTGTCTTCCATGCATGTCAGATATAATTGCACACACTGATATATCCACAAGAACCTCACGGAGCAATGTAAAGGCCAATAAACTTGATGTCAATGATACCCAATATGATGGGACATGTAAAGGCAGTTCTTCAGAAGACTTGCAGAAAGATGTTGAATCCTCTTCACCCCACAAGGTCCTTGCTCTATCGCAATGCCATCTGCTTAATTTGGACAGCATGCTTCTAAATATCTTATGCATTATTATTCTTCAGTATGTACTTCATCTGTCTACCATACCATTTTTTTACCATTGAAATGATGTTCTAGTGCTCTGTTGCAATGCCATCTTAGTTTCCCAATCATACATGTGTATGTTGCCTTAGTTTTTTCTGTACATATTCCGTTAGCATACAGTTTTACATTCAACTAGTGTTTTTTAACTGTGTTGTCCCATCGTATCCCTAGCTCTTACAGCATACTCCCTCCGTCCGGATTACATGTTGCCGAAATGGATAAAAAAGGATGTATCTAGAACTGAAATACGCCTAGACCCATCCATTTTATTCTGGATGGGGGGAATACATGGCAATATTTCATGCATTTCTATTCTTCAGTACCTATTCCATCTCTTTGCTGTAGCATGTTTTATAATTGAAGCACCATTCTTCTATACAAGGCATGCAAGGGGAAGACGGCTATGTTAGAATCTGAAGGGTTACAAACCAGGTCTTTGCAAAAGATCCAAACGCCAGGAGATAATAAACCAACTCCAGCTTTTTATAGATACCGCTCCAAAGATAGAGAAACCCAACTCCCATCGATAATAAGCAGAATCCGGTGGCCAAAGAACTAGTCCGCTCCAAATCCGGCCAAAAATATGTCAACTCCATTCTAAGAAGCGTGTGTGTATCCTTGCATCATGAAATTTTATAGCATGCTGGTCATATTTTCTACATGTTTCTTACCCATCTCTCTTTTAGACAATAAGCTTAACAGATAGAAGAATTTCTGCACCCGGTATCGCCTGTGGAGGAAAGATTCTTGCAGAATTCTTCAGACTCCAATGCAGATGTAAGTACATCTTGTATATCCCTATATTTTACATCAGCATGTATTTTGTTAATCGGCGTGAATCCAACCTTTATCCGATCTAAATTTATTTGTAGAAAAATGTATGATTAAAGTCCAAATTGTTGATTTTTGTAAGGAAAACTGCTTGGTAGTTTTGCATCATAAGCTGCATGTGTGTACTATCTCATATCAGTGGGTTTGATTACTCTGGTTCTGCAGTGGGTTTTCGGTGTTTTTTACTCAGGTTGTCCCTATCGTATCCCTAGCTCTTACATCATACTCCCTCCGTCCGGATTACATGTCGCAGAAATGGATAAACCGATGTATCTAGAACTGAAATATGCCTAGACCCATCAATTTATTTCCGGATGGAGGGAATACATGTCAATATGTCATGCCTTTCTATTCTTTAGTACCTATTCCATCTCTGTTGTAGCATGTTTTATAACAGAAGCACCATTCTTCTATATAAGGCATGCAAGGGGAAGATGGCTATGTTAGAATCTGAAGGGTTACAAACTAGGTCTTTGCAAAAGATCCAAACGCCAAGAGATAATAAACCAACTCCATTTTTCATAGATACTGCTCCAGCACAGAGAAACCCAACTCCCACTGATAATAAGCAGATTCCAGTGGCCAAAGAACTAGTCTGCTCCATTTAGGAAAAGAATGTCAACTCCATTCTAAGAAGCGTGTGCGTATCCTCGCATCATGAAATTTTATAATATTCTGATCATATTTTCTACATGTTTCTTACCCATCTCTCTTTTAGAAAATAAGGTTAAATGATAGAAGATTTCCTTCATTGGCATTGCATTCGAAGAAAATATCTTACTGAATTCTCTGCGGCTCCAATCTTGATGTAAGTACACATTGCTGTATATCACTATATTTTTACATCAGCATGTATTTTCTTAATCGGCATGAATCCAACCTTTTCCTTTCTCCACCGAAGGGAATAGGAAGGAGAGGGAGCGGGAAAGGGAAGGGGGGCGCTGCCCCCTCCTCCTTGTCCTATTCGGACTCCCTAGAAGGGGGTGCACGGCCAACCCCCGCGGGCTTGCCTCTCTCTCCCTTAGGCCCATGTTGGCCCAACACTTCCCCGGGGGGTTCCGGTAACCCCCCGGTACTCCGGAAAAATACCCGAATCACTCGGAACCATTCCAATGTCGAATAAAACCTTCCAATATATGAATCTTTACCTCTCGACAATTTCGAGACTCCTCGTCATGTCCGTGATCTCATCCCGGACTTCGAACAACCTTCGGTCACCAAAAAACATAACTCATAATACAAATCGGCATCAAACGATAAGCGTGCGGACCCTACGGGTTCGAGAACTGTGTAGACATGACCGAGACACATCTCTGGTCTATAACCAATAGCGGAACCTGGTTGCTCATATTGGCTCCTACATATTCTACGAAGATCTTTATCGGTCAAACTGCATAACAACATACATTGTTCCCTTTGTCATCGGTATATTACTTGCCCGAGATTCGATCGTCGGTATGATCATAACTAGTTCAATCTCGTTACCGGCAAGTCTCTTTACTCGTTCTGTAATGCATCATCCCACAACTAACTCATTAATCACATTGCTTGCAAGGCTTACAGTGATGTGAATTACCGAGAGGGCCCAGAGATACCTCTCCGATACACGGAGTGAAAAATCCTAATCTTGATCTATGCCAACCCAACAAACACCTTTGAAGACATCTGTAGAGCATCTTTATAATCACCCAGTTACGTTGTAATGTTTGATAGCACACAAGGTGTTCCTCCGGTATTTTTGAGTTGCATAATCCCATAGTCAGAGGAACGTGTATAAGTCATGAGGAAAGCAATAGCAATAAAACTAAACGATCATAATGCTAAACTAACGGATGGGTCTTGTCCATCACATAATTCTCTACTGATGTGATCCCGTTCATCAAATGACAACACATGTCTATGGTCAGGAAACATAACCATCTTTGATCAACGAGCTAGTCAAGTGGAGGCATACTAGGGACACTCTGTTTTGTCTATGTATTGACACATGTACTAAGTTTCTGGATAATACAGTTCTAGCATGAATAATAAACATTTATCATGAAACAGGGAAATATAAATAACAACTTTATTATTGCCTCTAGGGCATATTTCCTTCAGTCTCCCACTTGCACTAGAGTCAATAATCTAGATTACATAGTAATGATTCTAACACCCATGGAGTCTTGGTGATGATCATGTTTTTCTCGTGGAAGAGGCTTAGTCAACGGGTCTGCAACATTCAGATCCGTATGTATTTTGCAAATCTCTATGTCTCCCTCCTTAACTTGATCGCGATTGGAATTGAAGCGTCTCTTGATGTGTTTGGTTCTTTTGTGAAATCTGGATTCCTTCGCCAAGGCTATTGCTCCACCATTCAATATATATACGTATCCGGTTTGCGACTTAGAGTCATCCAGATCAGTATCAAAGCTTGCATCGACGTAACCATTTATGACGAGCTCTTGTCACCTCCATAAACGAGAAACATATCCTTAGTCCTTTTCAGATATTTCAGGATGTTCTTGACTGCTGTCAAGTGACCCACTCCTGGATTACTTTGGTACCTCCCTACTATACTTATAGCAAGGCACACATCAGGTGTAGTACACGGCATTGCATACATGATAGAACCTATGGCTGAGGCATAGGGAATGACTTTCATTTTCTCTCTGTCTTCTGCAGTGGTCGGGCATTGAGTCTGACTCAACTTCACACCTTGTAACACAGGCAAGAACCCTTTCTTTTACTGATCCATTTTGAACTTCTTCAAAACTTTATCAAGGTATGTGCTTTGTGAAAGTCCAATTAAGCATCTTGATCTATCTCTATAGATCTTGATGCCCAATATATAAGCAGCTCCATCGAGGTCTTTCATTGAAAAATTCTTATTCAAGTATCCATTTATGCTATCGAGAAATTATGTATCATTTCCAATCATGTCATCCACATATAATATTAGAAATGCTACAGAGCTCCCACTCACTTTCTTGTAAATACAGGCTTCTCCAAAAGTCTGTATAAAACCATATGCTTTGATCACACTATCAAAGCATACATTCCAACTCCGAGAGGCTTGCACCAGTCCATAAATGGATCGCTGGAGCGTGCACACTTTTTTAGCACCTTTAGGATCGAGAAAACCTTCTGGTTACATCATATACAACTCTTCTTTAAGATATCCATTACGGAACACAGTTTTGACATCCATTTGCCAGATTTCATAATCATAAAATGCGGCAATTGCTAACATGATTTGGACAGACTTAAACATCGCTACGGGTGAGAAGGTCTCGTCGTAGTCAACTCCTTGAACTTGTCGAAAACCTTTCGCAACAAGTCGAGCTCTGTAGATAGTAACATTACCGTTAGCGTCAATCTTCTTCTTGAAGATCCATTTATTCTCTATGGCTTGCCGATCATCGGGCAAGTCAACCAAAGTCCACACTTTGTTCTCATACATGGATCCCATCTCAGATTTCATGGCCTCAATCTATTTCACGGAATCTGGGCTCATCATCGTGTCCGCATACTCCCTCCATTCGGAATTCGTAGGAGTGGATGTATCTAGACGTATTTTAGTTCTAGATACATCCATTTCTATCTATTTTTGCGACAAGTAATTCTGGACAGAGGGAGTAGTTCGTAGGTTCGTCATGGTCTAGTAATATGACTTCCAGAACAGGATTACCGTACCATTCTGGTGCGGAACGTACTCTGGTTGACCTATGAGGTTTGGTAGTAACCTGATCTGAAGTTTCATGATCATCATCATTAACTTCCTCACTAATTGGTGTAGGCATCACTGGAACTGATTTATGTGATGAACCACTTTCCAATCCGGGAGAAGGTACAATTACCTCTTCAAGTTCTACTTTCCTCCCACTCACTTCTTTCGAGAGAAACTCCTTACCTAGAAAGGATCCATTCTTAGCAACGAAAATCTTGCCTTCGGATCTGTGATAGAAGGTCTACCCAATAGTCTCCTTTGGGTATCCTATGAAGACGCATTTCTCCGATTTGGGTTCGAGCTTATCAGGTTGAAGCTTTTTCACATAAGCATCGCAACCCCAAACTTTAAGAAATGACAGCTTAGGTTTCTTGCCAAACCACAGTTCATATGGTGCTGTCTCAACGGATTTAGATGGTGCCCTATTTAATGTCAATGCAGCTGTCTCTAAAGCATAACCCCAAAACGATAGTGGTAAATCGGTAAGATACATCATAGATCGCACCATATCTAATAAAGTATGGTTACGACGTTCGGACACACCATTACGCTTTGGTGGCGTGAGTTGCGAAACTATTCCACATTGTTTCAAATGAAGACCAAACTCATAACTTAAATATTCACCTCCACGATCAGAACATAGAAACTTTATTTTCTTGTTACGATGATTTTCCACTTCACTCTGAAATTCTTTGAACTTTTCAAATGTTTTAGACTTATGTTTTATCAAGTAGATATACCCATATCTGCTCAAATCATCTGTGAAGGTCAGAAAATAACGATACCCGCCGCGAGCCTCAACACTCATCGGACCACATACATCAGTATGTATTATTTCCAATAAGTCGTTGCTTGCTCCATTGTTCCAGAGAATGTAGTCTTAGTCATCTTGCCCATGAGGCATGGTTCGCAAGCATCAAGTGATTCCAAAAGCACATCAGCATGGAGTTTCTTCATGCGCTTTACACCAATATGACCTAAACGGCAGTGCCACAAATATGTTGCACTATCACTATTAACTTTGCATCTTTTGGCTTCAATATTATGAATATGTGTCATTACAATCGAGATTCAACAAAAATAGGCCACTCATCAAGGGTGCATGACCATAAAAGATATTACTCATATAAATAGAACAACCATTATTCTCTGATTTAAATGAATAACCGTCTCGCATTAAACAAGATCCAGATATGTTCATGCTCAACGCTGGCACCAAATAACGATTATTCAGGTCTAAAACTAATCCCGACGGTAGGTGTAGAGGTAGCATGCCGACGGCGATCACATCGACTTTGGAACCATTTCCCACGCGCATCGTCACCTCGTCCTTAGCCAATCTTCGTTTAATCTGTAGCCCCTGTTTCAAGTTGCAAATATGAGCAACGAAACCAGTATCAAATACCCAGGCGCTACTACAAGCATTAGTAAGGTACACATCAATAACATGTATATCAAATATACCTTTCACTTTGCCATCCTTCTTATCCGCCAATTAATTACTTGGGGCAGTTCCGCTTCCAGTGACCAGTCCCTTTGTAGTACAAGCACTCAGTTTCAGGCTTAGGTCCAGACTTGGGCTTCTTCCCGGGAGCAGCAACTTTCTTGCTATTCTTCTTGAAGTTCCCCTTCTTCCCTTTGCCCTTTTTCTTGACACTAGTGGTCTTGTTAACCATCAACACTTGATGCTCCTTCTTGATTTCTACCTCCGCAGCCTTTAGCATCGCGAAGAGCTCGGGAATTGTCTTGTCCATCCCTCGCATATTATAGTTCATCACGAAGCCTTTATAGCTTGGGGCCAGTGATTGAAGAACTCTGTCAATGACACTATCATCAGGAAGATTAACTCCCAGCTAAGTCAAGTGGTTATGGTACCCAGACATTCTGAGTATGTGTTCACTGACAGAACTATGCTCCTCCATCTTACAACTATAGAACTTGTTGGAGACTTCATATCTCTCAACTCGGGCATTTGCTTGAAATATTAACTTCATCTCCTGGAACATCTCATATGCTCCTTGACATTCAAAACGCCTTTGAAGTCCCAATTCTAAGCCGTAAAGCACGGCTACACATCGAACTATCGAGTAGTCATCAACTTTGCTCCGCCAGACGCTCATAACGTCCGGAGTTGCTTCGTCATGTAGTCTTGTACCTAGCGGTGCTTCTAGGACGTAATTCTTCCAGGCAAAGAATGAGGATAATCCTCAATTTACGGACCCAGTCCGTGTAATTGCTACCATAATCTTTCAACTTAGCTTTATCTAGGAACGCATTAAAATTCAAGGGAATGATAGCACGGGCCATTGATCTACAACAACATAGATATGCAAAAAAAACTATCAGGTACTAAGTTCATGATAAATTAAAGTTCAATTAATCATATTACTAAATAACTCCCACTTAGATAGACATCCCTCTAGTCATCTAAATGATCACGTGATCCATATCAACTAAACCATGTCTGATCATCACGTGAGATGGAATAATTTTCAATGGTGAACATCTCTATGTTGATCATATCTACTATATGATTCATGTTCGACCTTTTGGTCTCAGTGTTCCAAGGCCATATATGCATATCTAGGCTCGTCAAGTTTAACCCGAGTATTCTGCGCGTGCAAAACTGGCTTGCACCCGTTGTATGTGAACGTAGAGCTTATCACACCCGATCATCACGTGGTGTCTCGGCACGACAAACTATAACAATGGTGCATACCGTGGAGAACACTTATACCTTGAAATTTAGTGAGGGATCATCTTATAATGCTACCGCCGTACTAAGCAAAATAAGATGCATAAAAGATAAACATCACATGCAATCAAAATATGTGACATGATGTGGCCATCATCATCTTGTGCCTTTGATCTCCATCTCGAAACCACCATCATGATCTCCACCGTCACCGGCATGACACCTTGATCTCCATCGTACCATCATTCTCGTCTCACCAACTATTGCTTCTACGACTATCGCTACCGCTTAGTGATATAGTAAAGAAATTACATGGCGATTGCATTTCATACAATAAAGTGACAACCATAAGGCTCCTGCCAGTTGCTGATAACTTTTACAAAACATGATCATCTCATACAAAAACTTATATCACATCATGTCTCGATCATATCACATCACAACAAGCCCTGCAAAAACAAGTTAGACGTCCTCTACTTTGTTGTTGCAAGTTTTACATGGCTGCTATGGGCTTCTAGCAAGAACCGTTCTTACCTACGCATCAAAACCACAATGATTTTTCATCAAGTGTCATGTTTTAACCTTCAACAAGGACCGGCCGTAGTCAAACTCGATTAAACTAAAGTTGGAGAAACAGACACCCGCCAGCCACCTGTGTGCAAAGCACGTCGGTAGAACCAGTCTCATGAACCCGTTCATGTAATGTTGGTCTGGGCCGCATCATCCAACAACACCGCCGAATAAAAGTAAGATGTTGGTGGTAAGCAGTATGACTATTATTGCCCACAACTCTTTGTGTTCTACTCGTGCATATCATCTACGGATAGACCTGGCTCGGATGCCACTGTTGGGAGCGTTGCATGCAATTTCAAAAAAATTCCTACGATCACG
Source organism: Aegilops bicornis (assembly GCA_021605145.1). Lineage (NCBI taxonomy): Eukaryota > Viridiplantae > Streptophyta > Magnoliopsida > Poales > Poaceae > Aegilops > Aegilops bicornis. Next base: position 1,638,915 of record JAHIAL010000084.1, on the reverse strand, counting down.
CAAGATCTATCTTGGAGATGCATAGCAATGTGAGGGGAAGAGTGTGTCCACGTACCCCCGTAGGCCGAAAGCGGAAGCGTTATGATAAAGCGGTTGATGTAGTCGAACTTCTTCACGATCCAACCGATCCAAGTACCAAACGTACGGCACCTTCGTGTTCAGCACACGTTCAGCTCGATGACGTCCCTCGAAATCTTGATCCAATAGAGGGTCGAGGGAGAGTTCTGTCAGCACGACGGCGTGGTGACGGTGTTGGTGATGTGATCCGCACAGGGCTTCGCCTAAGCACTACAACGTTATGACCGGAGGTGTAAACTATGGAGGGGGGCACCGCACACGGCTAAGAGAAATCTTGGTGTGCCTTTAGGGTGCCCCCCGAGCCGTATATAAAGGAGGGGGGAGGAGGCCGGCGGCCAGGAGGGGCGCGCCAAGGGGGAGTCCTACTTGGACTCCTAGTCCAAGTAGGATTCGCCCCTCCCCCCCCCCCCCTTTTCCTTTCTCCACCGAAGCGAATAGGAAGGAGAGGGAGAGGGAAAGGGAAGGGGGCGCCGCCCCCTCCTCCTTGTCCTATTCGGACTCCCTACGAGGGGGACGTGCGGCCACCCCCCGCGGGCTTCCCTGTCTCTCCCTTAGGCCCATGTTGGCCCAACACTTCCACGGGGGGTTCGAGTAACCTCCCGGTACTCCGGAAAAATACCCGAATCACTCGGAACCATTCCGATGTCCGAATACAACCTTCCACTATGTGAATCTTTACCTCTCGACTATTTCGAGAATCCTCGTCATGTCTTTGATCTCATCCGGGACTCCGAACAACCTTCGGTCACCAAAACACATAACTCATAATACAATTGTCATCGAACGTTAAGCGTGCGGACCCTACGGGTTCGAGAACTATGTAGACATGACCGAGACACATCTCCGGTCAATAAACAATAGCGTAACCTGGATGCTCATATTGGCTCCTACATACTCTACGAAGATGTTTATCGGTCAAACCGCATAACAACATACGCTGTTCCCTTTGTCATCGGTATGTTACTTGCCCGAGATTCAATCGTCGGTATCATCATACCTAGTTCAATCTCGTTACCGGCAAGTCTCTTTACTCGTTCTGTAATGCATCATCCCGCAACTAACTCATTAGTCACATTTCTTGCAAGGCTTATAGTGATGTGCATTACCGAGAGGGCCCAGAGATACCTCTCCGATACACGGAGTGACAAATCCTAATCTTTATCTATGCCAACCCAACAAATACCTTTGGAGACACCTGTAGAGCATCTTTATAATCACCCAGTTACGTTGTGATGTTTGATAGCATACAAGGTGTTCCTCCGGTATTCGGGAGTTGCATAATCTCATAGTCATAGGAACATATATAAGTCATGAAGAAAGCAATAGCAATAAAACTAAACGATCATAATGCTAAGCTAACGGATGGGTCTTGTCTATCACATCATTCTATAATGATGTGATCTCGTTCATCAAATGACAACACATGTCTATGGTCAGGAAACATAACCATCTCTGATCAACGAGCTAGTCAAGTAGAGGCATACTAGGGAAACTCTGTTTTTTCTATGTATTCACACATGTACTAAGTTTCCGGTTAATACAACTCTAGCATGAATAATAACATTTATCATGAAATAAGGAAATATAAATAACAACTTTATTATTGCCTCTAGGGCATATTTCCTTCAGATTTTTATCCGGATATTAGTTTTCTTGCGGCCGAAGAAGGTCACCAACCGCCTTACGGGGTGGCTGCAAGCCTCCCAGGCGCGCCCTGGGTATGGGGCGCACCGCTACAGCTTATGGGCCCCTAGGGCATCGTCTCACGTTGATCTTTTTCTCAAAAATCACAAATATTCCAAAATAAATCTCCATAAGTTTTTATCGCGTTTGGACTTCCTTTTGTATGGATATTATGCGAAACAAAAAACATGCAACAAAAAGGAACTGGCACTGGGTACTGGATCAATATGTTAGTCCAAAAATAATATAAAAAGTTACCAAAAGTATATGAAATTTGTAGAATATTGGCATGAAACAATCAAAAATTATAAATATGATGGAGACGTATCAGGTTGATAGATGCATAGAAATGCAAATGATACACGTGGATCTGAAGTTGTCAGATTTGATAGGACGAACTCTATGCCACAAGCAAAGCGTGGACTGACACAAGATTGCCAATTGTGTAAAAGTTAAAAGTGCTAACTAGATTATTGACTCTAGTGCAAGTGGGAGACTATTGAAAATATGCCCGAGAGGCAATAATATTGTATTATTATATTTACATTATTCAACGTGAAGAGTTTATATTCCATGTTATAACCACTATGATCCTGGAATATGCAATTGAAAACTCATATGCAACGTGTGGAATGATAAACGGTAAACAATAGGTTCCCGGTCTCGCCTCTAAGACCGGTTCAAGTGTTGTTTGTGATCATGTTTTGTCGATCTTAGGATATCGTTAAGTGTAATGATAGTTCTAAAACAACAGTGAGGGTATGACGTTAGAAGAACGATCATATTGAATCGACCCAATACTTGTCTATTATACTATGTGATCATATTGTCTGAAATCATCTGTTATAATATGGAGTGCTAGCATGTGTTTTAGTTCCTCAGACCATGAGAATGCCTCGGTCACTTCCTATCGGAAGGTGGCTTTGGGGTTGCTAAAACTTAATCTGTAACAAGGTGATCATAATGACAACTTTTAGGCACACGGGAAAGTTTGACAAGTGACCAGACAGCTCGAGGGTGGGATTTGCTCCTCCGACGATGGAGAGATATTCTTAGGGCCCTCTCAATGTGACGGCATCCATCATCATCTAGACAGACACAGGTGATTACGTCACAGGGATGCCAGAACGCATCAACGAGAAAGAAGAACAAAACCGGTAACGGGAGCAACGGTAGTGATCATGGTGATGACGCTGGACGATACCGATGCACAACGGGTTTTGTAAAGTATCGCGAAGCAAAGGGAACACACATGATAAACAAAGGTTCACTCAAATATCATCCGTGTAATCATAGGGACCGATATGGATGTCCACGATTCTGTTATCGGTCATTGAACGAAGGGGTTTCGTTCATGTCCATGCTTACCGAACCTACGGGGTCACAAGCTTAAGGTAATCATGATCTGCTGAGTGTTAGTAGGACGGGAGTGATGAGAATATATTTGTGGAATTGTTTCATTAATATCCAGAATAGTCGCGAGAGGTTTCGGAAGCGTTTCGGGGTCACCGGAAGGGTTCCGGTGAATACCGGGTAATACCAGACATTACCGATTAATTATATATAGGTGGAAAATGTTTCCACGGATGTTTATATATATATATATAATACTTTGAAAATGTTAAAGTATTTTATATATAATTTAAATATCAACGGGCATTAAAAGGCCAAGAGGTGGAGAAAGACTTGGGCCATAAAGGCTCAAGTGGAGGTGGCGCCCCCCTCCCTTTCCTTATGGGGGCCGAATCCTACTTGGGGAGGGAGTGGGACTCCCCCCCCCCCATGGCCGGCGCCCTAAGGGAAGCCTTTCCTCCCTTGGTGGCTGCCCTCTCCTCCCCTCCCAACCTATATATACTAGAGGATTTCCACTCTTTGGGAACACATGTTTTGGGAGCCTCTTCTAGTTGATCTAGTTCTAGTTCTAGTTGATCCTAGACTAATTAGAGATAGCCCTAGCCACCTATAATCCTCATAATTAGAAGTCTTGTGTGGTTCTAATCTCCTCTATCTAATTCGCTGGCAACGATTAGCTCTACAAGGCGAAGCGCTGCCGGATCATGAAGACCGAATGCTTGCAACCAAGTAGCTAGAGAGGTCGTGCTTTCGGTCTTCAGTTCGAGGGATCATTCGAGGGCGGTTCATGGAATCGTCGTCAACGTTTGAGGGACTTCAAGTACGATCTACACTTACTTGTCTACTTCCGCTGCACTCAGGAGTCGGTAACGATCGTTGATCACAACCCGTTATGCATCTTCATATTGTTCTTGGGTGATCGTAGGTGCGAAATTTTTGTTTTCTACTACGTTTCCTAACAAAGGACGTGATTATGCACGCACATCTAGGCGACGACGACCTTCTGATGATGCCCTACACGAGCGCGGGTGTACTCGATGTCAAACCCGACCACTTTGTACTTCTCCGTAACAAGAAACAGATCTACACTGTGGATGGAGTTCTCCACCCAGATCGGGTGGTTAGTGTACACCACGGAGAGCTCCGTGAACCTTCTGCAGGTGTCCACTATGGCACGCATGGTGAACTACCGCTCGTCCTCTGCGGCAGCTATGAGCGCCATTGGAGCTGCAGAGGATACACTCTCTGTATTTGTCGTCGTGAATGTGCTTCTTGTAAAATTGGGGCACGAGCGAAAGGTTGAAGAGACACAAGGGTTAAATGGCCACTAGAATAAATGGGGCTCAAATGGTCTGTAATCGTCACATTTTGTCACCGCGTTCCCAGCTGAGGATTCTAGTGCAGGCTTGAGCACCCCACACGCGTTTTGTTTGACCACGCATGGGCTCGAAGAGACGCCAAATGTATCGTTTGTGAGCCTGTTCCCACACAATCGCACAGGTTACCGCGCGCAACCGTGCAACCTTCCCACCTGGCTCGTTTGTCCACGTGTCGGCTCGAAGAGGGGCCAATCGACAGGGGAAACACATTCGAGAATGGTACTCCCACTACAGGAATCAAGCACTTTGTGGTCTGCCATGGCGGACGGCAAAAGCATGCCTGGTGGACGGAAAGGCCTTTGCCGTCCGTCAGCAGATGGCAACAGGTCCGGCTGAATAGGCTACGGCGATGGGCTCTTTTCCCCGCCTGGCCGGGCGGATCTATTAAAGATGAAATGGTCTTTGCCGTCCGCTAGAAGACGACAAAGGACCTGGATGGCACATGTGGCTGCATGGTGATCCCTCCATTCCCTTATACAAGGCCACAAACTCAAATTACAGGTACCAACATAAAATTTAATGAATGCTTTGCAAGCCTACTTTTCTTTCCGTTAACCGGGATCGTTAATACGCAACATGCATGCAAGGAAGGAATGGGAAGGAAGTAGTTGAGTGTCAATATGACTACATGCATGCAAGTATTAAACATGTTGCTAGTACGAGGTAACACCATTATTTTTTGCCTTGATTACTGTTGGTGGCCTTGTATAGATGCAAAATATATTTTTTATAGTGGCCTTGTATAAGGGAATGGAGGGAGTAAATAAAATCAGGTCCATTAAGGTCCAGATAATAATTGTCCATTGCATATTTAGGTTAAAATAGTACTACCACTATATGAGTGTCATACAATGTCATTTCAACGATTGTACCACAAAAGTGCGAAATATTATAAGGTTCAAATTCCAGAATTACAAGGCTCAAATTTAAAGATTACAAGATTCAAACCAACATTAAAAATGAAATTCAGTTCATGTAGCTGTAGACACCCGTGCTGGTCAATTGAACATGAACATATGAGAGGTTCAAACTGATATTACAACTAGTTTTGCCACCTCAACATTTTTACGAAGGGATCATCCACTAGCAAGTCATGTATGGGCTTGACATAATGACTTCTGATTACTCTGTCAAGTGAACTTGCAAAATAAAATTCAGGTTCTGCAGGGCCTTTTCCATTCTGCCGTAGCCGCCGGCACTGATCAACAAACCATTCAGTTTTGTGCTAAATGTAGGGCAAACCTCATTAACTTTAGCACACTTGCTCTCACAACAAACAACTTGACGAACATAATCTTCGGTAAGGTCGCTCGGTAGGAGTTCAAAGTAATTTTTGAGAGATGGAGATCAAGGCATTCGATGGGATAGTTATATTGTATCACATTATCCACTACCGTGCCTAATCGTAGCTACAAAAGAAGAGAACATATTAGTGCCTACATGCAGTTTTGAACACTACAAGCCTCTTTGATTTGCATGATTTCTAAAATACACGAATAGAGTGACATGCCATCTTTGATCCTACATGATTAATATGAGCATTTGATTACACTCTAGGAAAATATAGGCTTCTTCACAAGAGGTTGGAGTGGATGAAATATTTCCTATGAAAACTAGTACAGATGAATCCAAAAAAGAAATGCTTTCAGCATGAGATAATATGTCATACTTTCAGTTTCCTACCGGGTTTTTTAGGAAAGTATACACGATATTTTATTGTCCTCTAAACTCTATAGATTTTCCTATATTGAGTTTAAAGAGACTATTATCATGATATGTCATATCATTCTCTCCTTTTATTTTTCTCATTGGGTTTTAAAAGAGTTTTCAGTGGCATATTAGATCACACTCTTTTTCCTTTATGAGCTTTGTCTATTTTTCTCACTGCTTTTTTAAAGGAACGTATAAAAAGCATATCTATTGTTCTCCAAACTCACCAATGAGTTTTCTCCTTCCTCAAAGGTATTTCTCTTACGAGTTATCAAGGAGACAATGATATGTTGCACCCTTTTCTCCATATTATTTTTCCTATAGGGTTTAAAAGAGTTTTTGCAACATATCATACACACTACTCTCCTCATATTTTTCCCACAAAGTAGGAGTTACTCAAGACAATATACGCTTGTGATCAAGACAAAGATTCGCAAGATTATACAAGGAATTCGAGGTCATACAAGGAATACAAGAAGCAGCTTTGTACAAGGGGGAGTGTTAGGATTTGATAAGGCGGTTCGGATATTCCCGAAGTGTTTGCAAGGACATGTCCTTCAGAATGGGTACCTTATCATTGTATAGGTGCATATTAGTATTAAATAATAGGCGCTTCAAATAGAGGCAAAATCCTTGTGCGAACCAACATATGGTTGGATAGTTAGGAGGACAGTGGTATCCCGTGCACAGAGTTCAAGTCAGAGACTTGACATTGGTGCTCGTGTTTCTCTGGATTTATTCCAGCCCTTCTGGCAATGTGTGTTCTCTGGGATGACACGTTCCCACCGACTATGAAGGTGTCTGTAGCGACTTTATCAATCTCAACATGATGTGCCGGCTCAGTCTCTCAAAGGTGCTCATAGGGGTAGGGTGTATATGTGTTCATAGGGATGAATGTATGTGAGTGGCTTCGATTGTACTGTGTTTAAAAATTCAAAAAAAAAACGGCACCAATCCTTGTATGAAAGGGTTTTGCCCAGAATGAATACTATAGATGTTTTCCATCAATCACTTTGTTTCTTTACAAAACTCACACTTCATTTGTTATTTCGAAAGCACTTTGGTTGTACTCAATTGAGAGAACAGGCAACCCCCACATCAACCACGAAGCAAAAAGAACAAATAAACCATATCTTCAACAACGAGAACTTCAAACAGAAGTATTACTTTGTAAGCAAATAGCTTAAGAAAAACCACACTAGTACCACCCGCTGCGAGTATGCGCGTGGCACTGGCTACACGGCTCCAGGACCTGGAACCTAACACCCGAGGTAACTCTCCCCGCAATGTATCTGTTGGCAACCTTAACAGCTCTGTGAGCCTCGGCGATACAACCCTCGGTCATCATCGCGCAGCTCCTTTTCATCTTTCTTGATTTGTCATTAATATCACACCTCCTACCAGACCACAAAGTTGTGTCTAGTGTGATGGACTCAAGCCGAGGAGTGTTCTTAACGATATATATCACAAACTGAACCAGATTTTTTTCCGAACAAAACCCTATGATCCTCACCTGTCTGAGAGAATCATGTCGGCACTGTGGCTTCCACCTTGGATCATCAGCGGTATACTCGCCTCCAACAACAGAATCAGGCCCCAAGACATTCGCATCTACCTGGATGTGCATATGTACGAACAATCAACATTTTTAATTGATAACCCAATGTAATGTCAGCTAAAGATGTGGCTTACGTGTAGGATGAATGAATCCAAGGCCGGAGAAGCATCAAGAAAGGAAACCAAAGACAGAACAGCTTGTGGTCTTTTGATGTTAATTTCCAACTTCTTGAGACGGGGAAACTTGGAGTGCAGCATTGGGATGTTGACATCCTGAAAAACGACAAGTCCACATACAAATCATGCCTTTCAATATACATGTGTTATATACATATACAAATCATTATTCACTATATACCTGCCGATCTGATAATTTCATTAGCAACTGGCATGTAAAAGTGTGTTAAGACCAACATAAAATACAAGCAGAAAATAGTTCTCTTGCCACTTTTCTTATTTGAACATTTATTCTTAACTTGAATATTGTTAAGGTGCACGGAAACTCTCAAGGTCTTAAACATTTATTCTTATTTGAACATTTATTCTTACTTTGAAACTTGGGAGTGCAGCATTGAATCATGTAAGTGTGACATCTCTTATATGAAAGGTTAATTTATATTAAATTTAAAATATTACAAAAGCACAAAATATATAAGCCCTTATACCAAGCACTGTACAGTTAGACCTAAAATCAGAAAATGTTGTTGATAATTTCAGATGATGTGCACATCTCAAGGATTAATACCATGATTTTTTTTCGAAAGAAGAAATGCTGAAATAATACGTAAAAAATTATTCAACAATGATGATTCTCAGTTATACAGTGAATTGGGAGTAATTATGAGACAATAAGCATAGAACGGGTCAAGAAATTCCAAACCATTGTATGAAGAATTATGAATTTGGATTAAAGAGTTTAGACTGTTCAGATGGAAACTATTGTATCATAACCATCCTTTTTATATGTTTATACAGAATAACCTGCAAAAACCCAATGCATACCTCATCAAAAGACACCAGGGCCAGGCTCCTAACATTCCGTGTGATGGATGGAAGCCTAGTACGAGCATAAGACAACATGCGGGACGGACGGGGAGATGAAAAATACACATTCCTAAGCGGTGAAGGATCCACAACCAAGATTTTTACTAGGCTCCATTAAAGTGAAAAGAGGAGAGCCTTGGAGCATTGATCTCTACCACCTGCAGCTTCTCACACAATTTAATAGTGAGGAGCTTGAGTTGCTGCAGCATGGAAGGTATCTTCAAGCATGTTATCGCATTGCATTGGAAGATAAATAACTGCTGCAAGGCGAAAGATTTCGAGAGCAAGTGCCCTAATCCCTCATCAGTAATCTGGACAGAATACAGAGATAGTGCTTTCAGTCTTCTCAAGCAGCCAAGTGTTGTTGTGGGATGAAAAACGCAAGCGCTCAGGCAAAGAGACCGAATTGAACTTGCAGCTGCATCATCAGACAAAACCGAACATGGGAAGCTGTACTTTTTCTTCATGAAGTAAGACATCTCCAATTTAAGTTCTTTGGTCCCCGAACGAACAGCAATCTGCAACCATCTGTCCAGGTATGAAGGGTCAATATTTTTGCAAGATAGGAGGCAGAGATTGAGTGTCTCCACCCCATTGGCAGAATGGTTCTTAAGAATGCGGTCTACTCTGTCGATGAGAAAGATTTCCCAATCCTCGGATTTCTTGTGAGCCAACCCAAGTGTTGACACGTTCAATGTAAGGTTGGAATAGCATCTCCAGAAAAGCAGAAATCCATGGGAGACGCAGGCGGCACGAGCAGCATCTTGCAGTGGCAAGAGAGAATATATATGGTGCATGATGTCCTGCAGAACCAAGGTTGAAAAGTTCAAAAGTTAGGCCGTAGCTAGTAGTAACGCTGACCTCATTTATTTCGAATAAACAACAGAATCACATACATCTGGCTTGTTAATTACAAGATCTGCAATTTCGACGAAGAGAGTGCATCAACTGGGTTATTTCTATGAAACTTTTGGCGGCAGAACTACGATGTGTAACAACGACGCCTAATTTCTTACGGAAACATGCCAGAAACAACAAAATGAATTGATACATTGGCAAGGTGAAAACCAGTCTCTGTTGACGAATATATTATAATGAGGCGTGTAGTATGCATGTGTTAGCCAATGCATAGTGTGCTAGCTAGCAGGTTCCATGGTGATAATTTACTTGTAACTGCAATTCTCTTGACTACCAGGAAAGGAAGCATACCACGGGGAGTTTCTCAAACGCATCTTCTGAAGACCTTGATCGACTATCTGCAATGACATGGGCCTTGTAAGTAATACGTATTTCATAATGTGACTCGAATCTTGCAACAGAGCAGAGAACTATGCATATTTTAGTGCACTATATGACGATTTGCGGCGCCCTAGACAAGGGTGAGAATATGCCACGGCCGTCACAAAGAAGCTAGCACCAAACCACATCTACCACACATAAAATTAGCAGAAATCATGGACCTGAATTTGGTTCCTTGCAGTATCTGAAGTTGGTCGAGGGGGAAAACAGAGGCCGGAGCCAGGGAATAAGGTCGATTCGGTGAACAAAACAACGGCGGGAGGATAGAAGCCGGCGGGCGTGTCGGTGAGTTTACATAGGGCTCGATTGAGAATACTTGAGAGAAAGAAGAAGAGAGTGCGTACTTGCACAGAAGAGCTCCCGCAGTCGCTGCTTCGCGCTGCGGACGGCGGCGTAGATTCCCATGGAGAAGGCCCTGGCGCCGACGGAGAACGGCGGAATCGTTTTGCTTCCAGTTCGATCGATCCAGAAGACCACCGGTGCGGCTCGGCCTTATTATACACGGACGGACAGTCCGGCCACGGCCCCGGGCCGAAGACAATCACCAGGAGGACCTTTTTTTTTTCTTTGAAGCTTAACGAGCGCTCCTTCGGGAGCCTCGCAACGACCAACGCCACTTGGCGCGCTCTCAGCCATTCGCCACGTGTCGCGTTCTGGGCGCTCCCTTCGGATTTTATTTTTTTATTTTTCCGCACGCGTTTTCAGTTTTTTAAACGGTTTTTTCTCAGGTTCTTTTTTACGATTTGATTTTCCACCGGTCTTTTCTAGCTTTTCGCAAAAAAAATTCGGGAAAAAAATTTGCGCAAAAAACGTATTTTTTTTCGCGAGAGGCACGGCCGTGCCTTTTGGAAACAGAAAAAACGTGTTTTTTGTTTTCTTTTTCCTTTTGCGAAAGGCACGGTTTTACTTCCGCGAGAGGCATGGTTGTGCTTTTCGAGAGTCACGGCGTTTTCTTGAAAACGAAAAAACACGCCGGTTTTTTTCTTTCGCGAGAGGCGCGGTTTTGCTTCCGCGAGAGGCGCGGTTGTGCTTTCGCGAGAGGCACGGCCGTGCCTCCTCAGAAACGGGAAAAAAAATGTGTTTTCTGTTTTTTTCTTTCGCTAGAGCACTAGTAGAAAAGGGGGCAATGGCCCAGGCCAGTTCAGCCCATTAGTCCCGGTTCAATCCAGAACCGGGACCAATGAAGCTATTTGCCCCGGTTCGTGAGCCCAGGGGGCCGGCCGGGCCACGTGGGCCATTGGTCCCGGTTCGTCCGGACCTTTTGGTCCCGTTGGTGGGACGAATCGGGACGGGCCTGGCCTCGGCTCACCACTATTGGTCCCGGTTGGTGGCATGAACCGGGACCAAAGGCTTTCTTTAGTCCCGGTTCATGCCACGAACCGGGACCAATGGTGTGACTATATATACCCCTCGCCCGCGAGCAGAGCACTCCAGTGCTTTGTTTTTCTCTGGCCGGCGAGGGGAGGGCTTTGTGGTGCTCTAGCTCACCTCCTATGCACATGAGGTGTTCCATGAAATGCCCGAGCCACACTAGTTAAGCTTTCTCCTCTCGAAGCTCCACCTCGAAGCTCCATTTTCCTCAATATTTGTCTAGGTTTAGCGGTCCGTCACGCCTGGCCCCCTGCCTTTCACCGCCGCCGATCACTCCGCGCCGATCTCATCGCCAGCACCACCGTGGTGAGCCTCTTGTTCTTATCTTCTTTACGAAAGGAAAAATATTCTTACTTGTATTATTTTCTTACTTTTATTATTGCATCTTATATAGTGCGATGGTTTTGGTATCCGCCTCACGGCCCCTCGGGCCCTGTCTATGATTCGGATGTGGTATATATTATCTTTTTCATAACTATTGGTTCATTTATTGTTTATGAAAATTATGCCGACCAACGTGACATAGATTTTATTTATCTAGGAGGTTGTTGAACCGAAATTCCAACCGACCCTATTGTCGAGAGGTTAAATTTAGTTGAAGAACAAAACAATTTCTTGAAGGAAAAAATAAAAAAACTTGAGGAGGAGAAGATGATATTGGAGTTGCATGTTGCGGATGTCGTCGATGATCACAAGATCAAGATGGATGCAATGCGCTTGAAGATGAGAAAGATTAGAAAATATGTCATTCATACCGAGGCTTGGTATCATTATGCCGTTGGATCAGTTGTTACCTTGGTTGCGATTATGATCGCATTTGTTTTCGCATTGAAATATTTTACATAGTTTCAATGTATAGTTTAATTAATTTAGATGCTCGCAGAGCTTTTATGTTGTTAGATGAGAACTATGTATGTACTTTGGTTTTTATGTGATGATGAACTTCTATTAATTTGGTCACTTAATTATCTATTCATGATGTTACGTAATGATTTTTGACACACTTAATTATATATAATGCACGCAGATGAACCGGCAATGGATGTACGGTGATGCAGACACACCTCCGAAAGTACATTAAGGGCGCATGATTTTCTCAAGTGGCTGAGGCAAACAAGCAGAATGGTTTTATGTGTTGTCCATGCCCTATATGTGGGAATCTGAAGTCTTACTCTGACCGGAAAATCCTTCACACCCACCGCTTTACAAGGGTTTCATGCCACACTATAATGTTTGGACGAGGCACGGAGAAATAGGGGTTATGATGGAAGACGGCGAGGAAGAAGAGTACGATGACAACTATGTGCCCCTGAATACGGTGATGCATCGAACATCAAGATGCACCGTGACGATGTGCACGATGGTGCCGCAACGGGCTAAGCCGGCCAAGATCAAGAGGAACCAGACGATGTGCCCGATGATGATGATCTCCGCCGGGTCATTGTCGATGCAAGGACACAATGCGAAAGTCAAAAGGAGAAGCAGAAGTTTGAACGCATGTTAGAGGATCACAATAAAGGGATGAACCCCAATTGCAAAGATGGCAACACAAAGTACGGTACCGTACACGAATTGCTGCAGTGGAAGGCAGAGAATGCTGTGTTCGATAAAGGATTTGAGAAGCTACTGAAAATAATGAAGAAGAAGCTTCCAAAGGATAACGAATTGCCCGACAGTACATACGCAGCAAAGAAGGTCGTATGCCCTCTAGGGTTGGAGGTGGAGAAGATACATGCATGTCCTAATGACTGCATCCTCTACTGTGGTGCCTACAAGGATCTGAACGCATGCCCGGTATGCGGTGCATTGCGGTATAAGATCAGACGAGATGACCCTGGTGATGTTGATGGCGAGCCTCATGTGAAGAGGGTTCCTGCGAAGGTGATGTGGTATGGTCCTATAATACCACGGTTGAAACGCCTGCTCGTAAAAACGGAGAGCATGCCAAGTTGATGCGATGGCACAGTGAGGACCGTAAGAAAGACAGGAAGTTGAGAGCACCCGCTGACGGGTCGCAGTGGAGAAAAATCGAGAGAAAGTACTGGGATGAGTTTGCAAAGGACCCAAGGAACGTATGGTTTGCTTTAAGCGCCGATGGCATTAATCCTTTCGGGGAGCAGAGCAGCAATCACAACACCTGGCCCGTGACTCTATGTATGTATAACCTTCCTCCTTGGATGTGCATGAAGCGGAAGTTCATTATGATGCCAGTTCTCATCCAAGGCCCTAAGCAACCCGGCAACGACATTGATGTGTACCTAAGGCCATTAGTTGAAGAACTTTTTACGGCTGTGAAATAGAAACGGTAATGCGACGTGGGATGAACACAAAAAGGAGGAATTTGACCTAAAAGGCGTTGCTGTTTCGTGACCATCAACGATTGGCCCGCTCTCAAAGAACCTTTCAGATGACAGACAAACAAGGGATACCACGCATGCACGCACTGTTTACTTGACATCGATAGTATATACCGGAAGCTGCAGGAAGAATGTGTACTGGGCTATCGCCGATTTCTTCCGACCAACCATCAATGTCGAAAGAAAGGCAAGCATTTCAAAGGCGAGGCAGATCACCGGAAGAAGCCCGCCATGCGTACCAGTGATCACGTACTTGCTATGGTCAATGATTTACACGTAATCTTTGGAAAGGGTCCCGGCGGACTAGCTGTTCCGAATGACGCTGAGAATCACGCACCCATGTGGAAGAAAAAATCTATATTTTGGGACCTACCCTCTCGGAAAGACATAGAGGTCCGCTCTTCGATCGACGTGATGCACGTGACGAAGAACCTTTGCGTGAACCTGCTAGGGCTTCTTGGGCGTGTATGGGAAGACAAAAGATACACCTGAGGCACGAGAGGACCTGCAACGCTTGCACGAAAAAGAGGGCATGCCTCGAAGCAAGTATGAAGGTCCCGCCGCTACGCTTCATTTAAAGAAGAAGAGAAAGAAATATTCTTTCAATGCCTGCTCAGTATGAAGGTCCCGACTGGCTTCTCGTCCGAATATAAAGGGAATAATAAATATGCCAGAGAAAAAGTTCCGAACCTAAAGTCTCATGACTGCCACGTGATTATGACGCAATCGCTTCCGGGTTGCATTGAGGGGGCTTCACCGAAAACGTCCGATTAGCCATTGTGAAGCTATGTGCATTCCTCAATGCAATATCTCGTAAGGTGATCGATCCAGAAATCGTACCAACGCTAAGGAGTGATGTATGCAATGTCTTGTCGGGCCGAGCTGGTGTTCCCACCATCCTTCTTCAATATCATGACGCACGGCCCTAGTTCATCTAGTCGACGAGATTGTCATTCCGGGCCCGTGATTTCTACACAATATGTACCCCTTTGAGAGGTTCATGGGAGTCCTAAAGAAATATGTTCAGAATCACGCTAGGCCGGAAGGAAGCATCTCCATGGGCCATCAAACGAGAGGATGTCATCGGGTTTTTGTGTTGACTTCATTCCCTGGCCTTAAGAAGATAGGGTCTCCCTAAATCGCGGTATGAGGGAAGACTGATCGAAAAGGCACGCTTGGAAGGGACTCACAATAATATGCAGGGACGGATATTCTTGGTCTCAAGCACACCACACAGCTTCTACGTAACTCTACCTTGGTGACCTGTATGTCGATGAACACAAGAACGGCCTCAAGGCCCAAACACCCGAAAGCAAAGGCGACGACCGGATTACATGTGAACACATCAGGACTTTCAGTAGTTTGTTGGAAACACGCCTCAGAGGTGACAGCACTGTTTGTGATGAGTTGTACTTGTTGTCTAGGGGACCATCTTCGACTGTAATGATTTGGAAAGGATATTTAGATAAATGGAAATACATTTTACACGATTGACCAAGATGAAAAAGAGCACCAACCAAAACAGCGGTGTCCGCTTTGATGCAGCAAACCGACAAGGAAATGACACATATTATGGTTACATAGTAGACACATGGGAACTTGACTACGGAGTAGATTTTAAGGTCCCTTTGTTTAAGTGCAAGTGGGTCAATCTGTCAGGAGGCGGGGTACAGGTAGACCCACAGTACGGAATGACAACAGTGGGTCTGAAAACTAATGGCACAAACAGAAAGTTTATAATTTTGCTGACTTAAAAGCAAAAAGAATTAAAAAATAAAGCAAAAAACCAAAAGAAAATAAATAATGCAGAAAACAAAACAAAAAAACTTGAAAAAAAATAAAAATAGCAACAATAAGTATTTTGTTGTTAGTAGAAACAAAATAAAATAAATAAAGCAACAAAGAAAACAAAAAGTGTTTTCAAATTTGAAAACTAAGGGCACTAACAGAAAGTTTATAATTTTTCTAAAACTAAAAGAAAAAAGAATTAAAAATAAAGCAAAAAACAAAAACAAAAAAAAAAATGCAGAAAACAGAACAAAAAAACTGAAAAATAATAAAAATAGCAACAATAAGTATTTTGTTGTAAGTAGAAACAAAATAAAATAAATAAAGCAACAAAGAAAACAAAAAAATGTTTTCAAATTTGAAAACTAATGGCACTAACAGAAAGTTTATAATTTTTCTAAAACTAAAAGCAAATAGAATTAAAAAATAAAGCAAAAACAACAAAAAATAAATAATAATGCAGAAAACAAAACAAAAAACTGAAAAAATAGTGCTGCCTCATCGGACCCCTCACGGCCTGAATACGACTAGAAACCCTACATGGGCAGTGATTCAGCCCGCAGGAGGCCAAGTAGGCCCATTGTGCACATAGCTAGTGAAAGATTAGGCCGAAGTTGCGGTTGAGAGGAGCTCGAGAGGGTGGGCGCAAAGAGCGCTTATAAACCACTCTCGAGCTCTCTCAACTAGCGAGGTGGGACTAAACTTTTCGGCGGGCAGCACAAGGCCTTTGGTCCCGGTTGGTGGCACCAACGGACTAAAGGGCATTGGTACCGTTCAGTAGCACCAACTGGGACTAATGCCCCTTTAGTCCCGGTTGGTGCCACCAACCAGACCAAAGGCCGCCGCCTCCCGCCCTTTGGGCTGCTGAAAATTGTTTGGTCCCGTTGGTGGTACCAACCGGGACTAGGCAGATAGTCCCGGTTCGCGCCACGAACCGGGCCCAAGGCGCCGTCTATATAAGCAAGACTTGTGAAAATTTTTGTTCAGTTCTTCGATCCCTTCGACCAGGCGCGCCAGGCTGCCCTCTGCGCCTCGCCGTCATGCCGTTGCGCCTGCCTCCGGCCGCCGTCCAGCGCCAGACGCCGTCGCCACCCCGCGCCGCCCGGCGCCCGTCGCCGCCCGCCTCTGCCTGTCTCGCCTCTGCCCTGCGCCCAGCGCCGCTTTGGTCGAGGCAGCACGCCCCCTCTTCCCCGTTTTTTTCAAATATAGCTATGTTTTTTCCTGATTATGTGTATATGTATGAGTATATGTATATGTGTATATCTGTTTATATGTCTTTTTAGATTTTTTGTTTTTTTTTGCATTTTATAAAAATGTATATATGTTCTCTGTGTATATATATGTTTTCTGTTCATAGATTTTTATTTGAACATTATTTAAAAAAACAAGCAATACTACTTCATGTATTTTTAAGAAGGAAGAAGAAGAAAAAGAATGAGAGGAAAAAGGAAAAAGAAGAGGAAGAAAGGAGAAGAAGAGGGGAGAGGAAGAAGAGGAGAAATAAATAAGAAGAAGAAAAAGAAGAAAAGAATAGAGGAGAAGAAGAAAAATAGAAAAAAAATTCTATTTTTTCTTCTTCTCCTCTATTCTTTTCTTCTTCTCCTCTTTTTTTTTCTTCTTTTTTTTCTTCTTCTTCTTCCTTCTTCCTTCTTCCTTCTTCCTTCTTCCTCTTTTCTTCCTTTTCCTTATTTTCCTTTCTCGAGGGATAAGAAGAAAAAGAAGAGGAGAAGAAGAAAGAAAGGAATAGAGGAGAAAGAAGAAACTTCGACACGAGGGGGGCTACCGATACCCCCTCCCCGATAACATTACTTTCCCATGTATATGTATGTCGCGTCGTTGTCGATATAACGAGGGTGTCGAGGGTCGGGAACTAGGGTAGAGGGTCGACGGTCGTTAAGGGGTCAAGGGTCGAGGGTTTCAGGGTCGAGGGTTCGAGGGTCGAGGGTTCCAGGGTCGTCTAGGGGATGAGGGTTCCAGGGTCGTCGAGGGTTCGAGGGGTCGAGAGAGGTTTCGTAGTGTAAAAGTATTGAAGAAATCCATGGCTTCATCATTAGTCGAGTAATTAGGCATGATGGTCTGAAGTCCTCCAAAGTTATTACGGAATGGAGTCCCGGATAGGATAATTTGCCTTTTGTAAGAATTTCAGCAAAGGCCTTCCAAATAACGATATTCGGAAGGTCCTTGCCGACCTTTGTACCAAAAAGTTTAATTATCCTATCTCGGGACCTGCTCCAAAATAACTTTGGAGAGCTTCAGCACCATCATGCACCTGTTACTTTCACCTAATGATGAAGACATGGTTTTGTTGAATCCTTTGACACTAGGCAACCTCCCGACTCTCGGCGATCCTCGACCCTTGACCTCGATCACCGGGCGATCCTCGACCTCGATTTTGACCTCGGCGATCCTTTCGACCCTTGATAAAAAAGAAGAGGAAGAAGAAAAAAGAGGAGAAGAAAGAACAGAGGAGTCTTCTCTCATTCTTTCTCCTCTTTTTTTTCATCTTCTTCCTATTTTTTTTTATCGGGAACGAGGGTCGTCGAGGGTCGCCGAGCGGTAGAGGAAACCCTAATTAAATAGCAAGTATCGTCGGTGTGAGATACATGTGGCCACCCCCTCCTTGAAGCTGCTCTCGAGGCCACCCCTAACCCTTGAAGCGTTGTCGAGGCCAATTCAAACACTAGAGAAGCAGCGCCGAGGCCACTAATTAATATGATTCCTTATTGTGATTAGCTAGCTAGTTCTACGCTTGCCACTAATATATCCATATCTGTCATGTTTGAATAATAATTGCCATGTTGTAAATATTTGTAGAAACTATGGACACCCCGCCACGAGACGAAGCACAAGAAGCGTTGTTGAGGGACATAATCGCACAAGGAAGTGATGTCGTCTGCTCGTTGATGTTTCTCAACGACAACGATGGTTTGGAAGGAGAGGGTGAAGAAGCATCCGGCTATGATTTACATGGCTCTGGCGACCCAATGCCGTGCAAGAAGGAGAGGGTGAAGAAGTAGACCGTGAGGACGGCTCGGTGATCACCAAACCGAGTCCGCCAGGTATATATATTAGTTAAGCCTGTCAGCCGACTAGCTAATTGATGCATTCATTGTTTTGGTATGTACACATATTAATTAACTCTCGCCTTTGTTCTTTTTTCTAGCCCTCCGATCGAGCACAACTTCGTAAAGAGACGAGGCCCAAGAAAAAGTTGAGCTCGGATGAAAAGTTTGAGATCATAGAAATCGCAGCGACGGCCAACCGATTGAACCCTACCGGACAAAGAAGGCATTTGTTGCTCGGTCGCGGGGGTTACGGTTAGGGACAAGATCCCGATCAGCATCCACCAATGGTATAAGCTTCAAGAACGAAGACCCCGAGGTGTCTTATGTCAATGATATGCGTAAAAATGATCTTTGACCGAGCTGAAGTCAAATTTCACCCTACCGCCAGAGGATGATCCGGAGAAGCCAGTTATAGAGCCACTAATCAAGTCTTTTGCTCTGAAGAAGATGGCAGACCTATTCAGGAATTGGAAGAAAGACCTCAATAGGTATGTCGAAAAAAATGAGACACCGGAATTCAAGGGCAAATATGAGAAGATCAGAGATGAATGGCCCGCATTTGTGGCCCACAAGACATCGGAAAAGAGTGAAAAGATGTCGGCGACAAACAAGAGAAATGCTGCGAAGAAGAAGCTTCACCATCGCGACGGGTCGTGGCTACCTCAGAGCGCCTGGCCTAAGTGGGCCAAGGCTGAGAATGATCTCGCTTGATAAAGGGATCGAACCGTAGACAATGAACTGGCCAGACCGCTGCCGGACTTGGTTCTTCGGGGTCATGGAACCTTGGACCCTCAGATCGTGGAAGTGCATTTGGACTAACGAGCAATTGGACATACCAGCCAAGAGGCTAAAGCAATATATCAAGCTAAAGTGCAACAAGGGAAGTTCGTTCCGCATGTGGAGAAGGACGAGCTCACAATGGCCCTCGGGAATCCTGAAAGCACCCCGGACGGACACGAGGCACGCCAGGCTCCCCTTCGTGGAAGGCTGGATTTCGGACGCAGGGGGTTACAAAACCCATGAGAGGAGGAAGAAACCGGAGCAGAGCCAAATGCAGCGCCGCACGAAAGGGTAATGGGGCTAGAGGAACGAGAAGAGGAACGAGAAGCAGCAGATCGCAGCAAACGACCCGCGAAGCTTCCCCCGGCTACCCCGCCATCTCAGCCGGAGAAGCAGCGTGGCTTCCACCGAGCTGCTTCAGCTGCAGCATGCCTTGACGGCCTCGCCAGCTATCCCGTGGATGCTATCACGGATGCTGAAAATTGCCACCTTATGGCGCAATGGATGAATTTGAAGGTCAAGGCGGCTGTTGGCCTGTTTATCCTACTAAACCCGACTCAACTTTTCACCGCCGCCGATTCCAAAAAGGATATGCTAAGGTGATGGTCGGCGAAATAACGGAGGGATTTGAGGACCTCCGGCTTGACCACCCTACCGGTGAAGGGGAGTATCGGCTGGTTCTCGCTCAAGACTCCATGCCTATGGCGGAAGGCTCTCATCAACCTTCCGAACTCGGACGCCTCCGCCTCCTCCTCCTCCTCAGTCAGGCAGTCTGCCTCCTCCACCGCCTCCTCCTCATGAGTGACGATCAGGGCACTCGGCCGGCTCCTTCTTCGGCGTGGCGGCACTCCGCCTCCTTCTCCACCTGCGCCGTGGCCGCCCAGCAGCCAGCCTCCTCCTTCTCCGCCTCGCCGCCAAGGGCGGAAGAGACCCGCCGCCTCCGGCTGCTCCGCGCGTCGTAGTCCTTCTCCTCCGCCTCGTAAGCAAGGAAAGAAGACATCCGCCTCCTTTCCGCCTGGCCGGGCGTCTAGCAGTACAGCCAAAGGCGGGAGGAGATACAGATTCGGTCCTTCTAAGACTCGGAGAAGTTACCGCACGAGAGGAGCGAGGAGGAAAACGCGAAGATCGCGCAGCCCGAAGTGGATGACTGGTTTCAAGGGTTGAAAGCAAAGAGACATCCACCTCCGGAGGAGAAGGTAGATCCGGTGAAAGCGAAGCGCACTGCTGCCCCGACAAAACCACCCAAGTCTCCGCCAAAGGCAACTATGAGCGCATTATTGGAAAGGCATTTACCGAAGCGGAGAGGTCGCTGGCACCGCTGTGATCAAAGGATGAAAGAACGACGAGCTGGGAAACAAATTGCCCAGCTCGGCGAACAAGCCGGGCAATCGTGCCCCCGCTCAAGGTGCCCGCTAGCGACATCGCCGATCCGAGGATGGTGCCCGGTTATGGCAATCCTGCAGATTACCTGCCCGACGATGTACATTATGATTTCTTGGAGGTGCAGATACAAAGATACGTAGTACGGAAGCCTCTCGTCAAAGATGAAAGTTCTCTATCAACGATGATGCGAAGATTGCATGATTGGTACATGAAAACCTGCAAAGAGTCTGAGGGGAGGAGTACTTTGTATGTGAGAGTTAAAAATGAGCATGACCTCCTTGGAATTGAACTGTTGCCTATTCCATTTGAGGAGTTCTATCAGTTTTTCAATCAATTGGCCATCGATAAAGCAACGGTCACCTGCTATCGTCTCGTAAGTAGTACTACTTCTGTCATTAAGTCTCTCTATATAACTCAGCCCTTTTATTGCATGTATTTATAATTATCCTCACTATATTATGCAGATTGAAGATCGCCGAATTGAAGAAAAGACAAGTGGGTGATATTGGGTTCATTAACACATATCTCATAGATAAAACTGAGGTTGAATTTCGTAAAAGAAAATACCGAGGCCAACTTGCTACAATCGTTGGTAATAAATGAACACAAAGATATAATACTCTTTCCTTACAACTTCAAGTGAGTGTTCTTGTCTTGTGGCATATTCGGTTTCCTTATTAGTCCAGGTTATAGTAATGTAATATTGATGAGTTATGCATGTGTGCGCAGCTACCACTATATTCTCCTAGAGATTAAGCTTGAGAAGGAGTAGTAACTGTCTTAGACTCCAAGCTTAAAAGATCCCAAGGAGTATGCGGACATGACTGAAATGCTCGAGAAGTAAGTTAAATCGATCATTATCCACCATATCAGCAACTTTGTTCATTTCTGATATCAAGTAATTGTTTTCTTTTGTATGGCAGGGCTTGGAGAAAATTCACCAAAAAGCTCCGGGACTACTGTAGAAGCTACAATTTAGACACCAAAGTAAGTACTATATAGTAGCATATTCCTAGCATCTGCTTGATATTCAAGCTCTTTTTTCATCACAACCATTTAGCATGCGTGCTATTTATCCGTTTTATTGTCCTCTATTTCTTGTAAAGTGGTTGTGGTAGGAACAAGGAAATGATTTCTATGGATACTACATTTGCGAGTCCATCCGCCACGACCTAATTGTGAGCGGGCTACTCCGACAAAACAATATGAAGTGCGTAAATAAAAATATTTACAATTTTATTTTATTACCATCATTTGTGTTGAGTTTCATTCATTCATTCATATATATATATATATATATATATATATATATATATATATATATATATATATATATATATATATATATATATGTATTGGACCCCTTCTTAAAAATTAGATGTTTGGATGCGGGATGAACTCCTAGCACCAGATCGCATGCGAGCAATTCAAGAGGAATTGGCGGCATTCTTTCTTGACCACGTGATCGCTGAAGACGGAGAATACTATGTGGACCACAGCGTCCGTATGTTAGGAGATTATATATTTGTAAAAGATAATTATTGTATATATGTAGCGGTAGTGTCGGATAGATATACGAGAACTTGTTGTTCGACCAATCTCTCGGAGAAGGAGAGGTGGTCGATATCACTTCTCTCTGTATGCATATATGTTCATGACGATCTTCTGTTTGCTTAATTACTAGCTAGCTAGCGTGTCTAGCTAGTCCTCTCTATACGTATGTATAGTACGTAGCGTTGACCAAGCACACATAAAAGAGAGGACACTTTTCTCTATTAATTAGCTAGCTATAGCACAATATATGAAACACCTAAATTAACCCCCAAAACCTCCCAACCCCCACCCCCTTTTCAAAAAAAAACACAACCCACAGCCATAGAAATGCTGACGCGTGGATGCCTATTGGTCCCGGTTGGTGCCACCAACCGGGACCAAAGGCCCTCCTGCCTAGGCTCAGCGGACAGGCCATGTGGAGGCCCATCTGTCCCGGTTCTGGATTGAACCGGGACTAAAGGGTCATGGCATTAGTACCGACCATTTAGTCCCGGTTCATGAACCGGGACTAAAGACCCTCACCAACCGGGACTATGGCCCTTTTTCTACTAGTGGAGGCACGGTTTTGCTTCCGCGAGAGGCACAGTTGTGATATCGTCAGAGGCACAGCCGTGCCTCTTTCTGAAAGGGAAAAAACTCGTGCTCCCGGTTCGGTTTTTTCGTCCGATTTTTTTCATGAAAAAAAATTCGTCAAAACCTATCAACATGGGATCTAGTTTTGAATATCTTGAAGCGAGGATTCCAACGGCGAAAGCGGTTCGTGATTTGGACGCACGGTTTAAGAGATAAACGTTTTAAATAAACGGGTCTACGAAAAAAGGGAAAACTCCCATGTTGCGACAAGTGGCGCACATGCAGCGCGCCACTTGCTGCAACTTGAGGAAGTTGGAGTGATCTCCGAAAGGAGTACTCCTTAACTAGTGATTTCGCCGGACACGGCGCTGGCCCTCACGCCCCGTCGCTATGGGCCAGCCCATCAACGGTAGGCATGCTCGCACGCTGTTGCTCACGGCGACGCCTTGCTTGCTCGCTCGGTTAACCGGTTCACCACCCCTAAAAAAAGGTTAATCGGTTCACTACACTCAAAAAAAGGTTAACCGGTTCACCATTTGACCATTGACTTTAGGAAAATATGAATTAAAAACCCCTATTTGTTATAAAGTCCGCTGACATGACTGGTGACCTTTCCAAAAGAGTTCACGAGATTGAAAATTTTCATGTATCTCAAAAAGCTCCCAGTCGTCTCCGTCACAGACTAATCCTCGCATCTCAGCGTTGTCGCCCCCCGAGCCCATGTTGCCATCGTCTGTCTTTGTGGGAAGGGGGCATGGCACTGTTTCTCCTGCTTGTTCATCAGGTAGGAAACTTTCGCTTTCCGCATCTCTCTCTGTCTCCTCATGGTTGTGGCGGTTCATGACGCCGAGGCCACCACTAGGGCGTGGCCTCTAGGCGACAATAAGGGGTATGTCATGCGCATCGTCGCCGTAGGCATTCGATCTTGTCTATCCAACTAGCTAGGCATGAGAATTAAATCTATTTTCTGTGTGTTGTCGATTGTACTCTGAAAAAGATTTGCTCCATATTATAGGTATGTATATATGTGGCATTCGATCAAACAGGTGGCACGCATGAATTCTGTGGGAAAGGGAAAAACTGGTCGTGGTGGCAGACAGTGGTAAGCCGTGCCGAACGGGCTTGGCTGAGGTGGGATTCGTTTGCCGCCACTGGTCGAGTCCCCGGCCGGCAGTTGGCATCGCAACCTAGTCGTGGATCAAGATGGCAACCGGGACGAAACCCACCGGGTTTTTCCTTCCCAAACCCATCCCCACAAAAAGTTCGGAAGCTCGTCCCTGTCCCCATCACCGTACGCGGGGCTAGCTTTTTGCCCGTCCCCTAAAACCATCGGGTTTTCTAAACCCACGGGGAACCCACAGGGAAATAGGCATATTTAAGCAAACATAAGGACTGGAGTTCTACCGTTTAGAACTAGAACTATACCACTTGTGCTAAATGTTGATTCTGAGGTAACAATGCTGACCGAAGTTGCAAAAATATCACATGCTAGCAGCCTCAAAGTTGGATAGTGTGTTCCACCAACTTTCCACCAATCTAATACACTGAATTTATCTTTGGACAATGGAACTAGCTCATCTTCCAAGTAACGGTCTAGCTCAGATTTCATCCTAAAAGACGTTGGCCATTTTTTAGCAACACGTTTGTTGAAGAGTGACATAAGGAATGGAGCTTGCAAAGAAGAGAATGAGCAAGATGGTTGTCCATGATCATCATCACTCTTAAGATTGTAATCCTCGAGTACGCTTATTGTAGTATTTTGACGGGGATGGCGGGTTTCGGGTTCGGGTATTGTTGAAACGGGCTTCAACCCATGAAATGTGTCGGGTTTTATACTTTACCCAATAGCAGCCCCATGGGGTTAAAAAGACGCCCATCCTCGTCCCTTAATAGGGTAAAAACCCGTGGGGACGCGGGTTTCGGGGCCTCATTGCCATCTTGAGTCGTGGACGTGATAGGCGATGGCAACCGCAATCTACATGTGCATGAAATTTTGGTCTACCTACGCCGGCGGACGAATGAGGCCGGTGCTGGCACAAGACGAAGGCGCCAGCGATGGGAGGGTTTGATGAAGACGACAATTAAGGCGGCGCGATGTGGTGGGTGTGCACTTTTTGTTCTTTGCTAAGTCTCAGTCGACTTAGACTTCGTTATGTCTCAGTCAATGCTATATTCGTTAGATCATACACCGAGATCCGTGCAATTTTTTTCAGATTTTATTTTCTTTTTTACATGGTATGTTATTTGATTGAGACTTGATTAAATTCCAGTCGGCTGAGGCTTAGCCATCCCTTTTTCTTTCTTTTTTTGGACTGGACACACGTGCACGCGCGCGAGAATGAAGTGCATGCGCGCGGAGACTTGGATCCGGACGAGTGGGTGAGGAAAGCGACCCTTTGCGCGCGGTTTGCGTTGCAGGAACACGAGCGGGCGTACGTATGACAATTCCATCGAAGCCGAAACGTGGCCAACAGGCGTACGTGCGCACCAGCTCCCATCGAATCCGAATCCAAACGTGCGCTGTGCAAGAGGATTTCCTCGCTTTGTTTTGGATTTGGATTTGGAGACGCCGGCACCGCACCCAACGACGGGCGCCTCCTCCGATTCAGACTCTTCTTGTTCGTTTCTTGCGCAGAACGGCCTCCGGTCGAGCTCTCTTATATATATCCACCCGTATCAACCATTGGTTGCCATACCGCGTTTTGCAAGCCCCTCGAGCGCTCGCAATGGCGCACCACGTCGACCACCTGCACTCATCCGAAGCCGTCGACGAGGCCATCTTCCGCGAGGCCGAGACCCAACGCCTGGTGGTCGTCCGCTTCGGCCAGACAGCGCATCCTGACTGCCTGCGCGTGGACGCCGCCATGGCCGCCGCGGCGGAGCGCGTCGGCCCCGTCGCTGTGCTCTACGCCGTCGACATCGACGAGGTGCAGGACTTCAACGTCATGTACCAGCTCCACGTGAGGCCCTGTACTGTCATGTTCTTCTACGGGAACTTTTGCGTCGACGTACGCGGCCCCCGCTCTAGGGAGGACATCGTGTGGGCCGCGTACGGCGGCGATGACTTCGCCGGCCTTGTCCGGGCGGTGCACGAGAGAGCCAGGGCTAGGCGCCGCATCGTCGTCCTCGGCTAGCTAGGAGCTGACAGCGGTACAGTACCACGGTT
Organism: Aegilops bicornis; assembly: GCA_021605145.1. Taxonomy (NCBI): domain Eukaryota; kingdom Viridiplantae; phylum Streptophyta; class Magnoliopsida; order Poales; family Poaceae; genus Aegilops; species Aegilops bicornis. The sequence continues at coordinate 1,612,775 of JAHIAL010000084.1, read as the reverse complement.
TCAAGGTTATTATTATTTTTAAGCCCTGTTCAAGAATTCATCCGATTAACAAGTTAACTTGCCGATTAATCCCTACTCGTAGAGTCACCGACTAGCCGATTAACTGATTAATCGCTCAATAATTGATTAAATGATAGATTAACTTGCCGATTAGCCTATTAATCCCCTACTCGTCATCCAACCGAGCAGCTACCAGTTAACGATTTCCTCAACAATGTTTTTAAGAAATTTATTGTGCTAGCATCGGAGTATTGTCCATGCATGTAGTATGTGATAAATATATCGTTGTTTGAAGATCTCACAGCAAGTACTTTCACAACACAACATTCCGCGCAAAAAAAAAGTACTTTCACAACATGCTTGTCAGTCATGATCAGTCGCAATATGTGTGGTTTGGGAGACAATTTTTACTAGCCGATCTGCTTGTTTGACTGAAATGGGCCGTCAGTCCCGATTGCATGCTTTAGGCCAATAACCCAGTAATTAATTGATTTAAGTACCTGTTAATTTCATCAATTTAAGGCATTTCCAACGCAGACTCTCAAACCGGTAGTATCCCTCTAGATACAACGAATCTTGAAAGTCATCCAACACCAACCTCCATCCATCCGGGCAGTGGTCCGGACTATGATTTTTTCACAAATCGAAACGAAAGTTGGCTTTGCGGGAGTCCGGACACGAAACATGTCGGACTCTGACACCCTGGCCTACCAAAAAGGAAGGCAGAGCCCACGCTTTTTTAGCTGCCCGACCTATTTCCGTGGCAAAATCCTCACTCTCTTCTTCCATGCCACCACTCTTCACCCAATTCTCGCCCTTTTCTCCCACTGTCTTCTTCCCTCCCGCCGTTGACGCATGGGACCTGAGAGTAGCCTGCCGAAGTGGAGGTTGTGGAGGTGCGGGAGGATCCGAGTATCACGCTTGCCTGGAAGATCAATTCATCCTCCTCGGCTAGCTAGGTACTACCAGCAGTACCGTCGCACAATTATGCCAAGTTTTTCTTCTTCCTTTAAGAAATTGATTATGATCAATAGCAATTTGTGTGGTTGGGGGACAGTTTTTACTGCTATATCTGCTTGTTTGACGGCCATGCGCCGTTAGTCTCGATTGCATGCTTTGGGCTTGTGGTTCCTGCACAACCTGGCAGTCAACAACTCAACATACCCAAGCGAGTCGACATGTCCAAGCACCTGCCCCCGTACACTATCATCGACGGATCCGGCCGTCTCAGTCCCTTCGGCCACCGGAGTCAATGGAGATGTCGGGGAGCACGGGCGACCAGACTCAATGGAGATGTCGGATTCGTGCTCTCCGGTCACCCGGAGACTACGAGCAAAATAGAGCTTGTTTACGGGGCCACTAGATCCAAGTTGGGCTTCTAAAGCTGCCACCCATCGTCGGCATGAAGAGAGAGAGAGAGAGAGAGAGAGAGAGTTACTAGCTCGAACCCATCAACCTGTATTTTGATTTGTATATGTTAAAAGGGAGAGAGGGATTGGTGGAATAGTTGTTGTATTGCTTGAGCCTCGTGGGCATATATATAGGAGTACAATGATCAACTTGGAGTACAAGACAAGCCAGAACTAATCCTAGTCTATCTAGTCTTTCCTAATAATCAATATACTCAACATCCCCCGCAGTCACAACGGGAGCGACGCAGACGGTGAGACTGGAGAAGAATCCGAAGGCAAGCTGACGGACACCCACAGTCGTAACGGTCGATGCATCGCGGAGTTGTGGCTGGAGTGAAAACCAACGAGGTTGCTCAAGCAGGCGGTAGCCCTTTGTGCCGTTTGTCGATGTAGCCGAGAGCGTGGGTGGTGGATCCGTGGTCGAGGTAGCCGTGCGAAGAATGCCGTGGTCGATGTCGAGTCGGGGTGGCCGGTGTCGAGGAAGTCGCCGTGGAGCCGCGGGCGCAAAGAGGCGCCGAGTTAGTCGTGGGCGCAGTGGTGTCGAAGTAGTGGTGCGCCAGGAAGGAGATGATGTTGACGACGCGTCGCGGCGGGTTTGCCAAGCACGGGAACACATCGTAGACAAAGGCACGCACCGGTGTTGCCGGCACCTGGCATACATAGACGGACGAAGACGAAGTTGACGAAGCGCCGCACCTAGGCTTGCCAGGCCCGGGGACACGTCGTGGATGAAGGCACGCATCGGTGTTGCCAGCACCGGGCATGCGTAGACGAGGACCTGCACGAGTTGTACGCCATGTCGAAGAAGTCGGAGGGGCCAGCAGAGAATGGCTCGACGACGGTTGCGGCATCCATCGGCGCGGGGCCGATGTCACCAACGTTGGTCGGAGTAGACGAAGTGACCGAGGTAGATGACGGCGACGCTGGCGACGGGCTGCTACTGGACGAAGACGAACGGGGTGGACGGCGGCGGCGACAACTACGGAGGTAGCCGCGGCGGCGGCCAAAGAAGAGCGGCGGCGGCGGCGGCTAGGTTAGGAGTGCGGCGGCGGTGCTCGAAGTAGGCGAAGAACCCTGACAGCGTGACAAAGACCGGCGCGGATGGTGGCATTCCCGCGCCAAGGAAGCGGCACTACGGCCCGAAGGGGCGATGCAGCGGCGGCGGGCAGGTCGGGGCGACGGCGGGAAGACCTCGGGGCGGCGGCGGGGACCGCGGGTCGCGCCACGACAGCCCGGCGGGCGGCGCGCGGAGGAGCGCTGGTCGGCGCAACTGCTGGACGGCTCGACGGCGGCGTGGACCGCGTGCCACGCTTCGCCACTGACCCGACAGGCGACGCAGCGCGGGCGCGAGGGTCGGTGCAGCCATGGGACGGCTCGAGCGGAAGGCCCAGGGCGGCGGTGGACCATGGGCCGCAGCACTATGGCCCGAAGAAGGCGACGCAGCGTGACACGGTCGGTGCAGCCGGAGAAGAACCACGGGCGGCGGCATCGCGTTCGACGGGCGGCGCAGCGGCAGCCCGTTGCTCGATCGGTAGAGGGGCGCGCTGAACTCAGGACGGTCTTCGCGGGGCCTGCGGAGGCGCGCGCAACCGACGGGCCAGGTCGGTCGCACTGCGTAGCTGAGGTGGATCGCGGCGGCGGGCGGGTGATCAATCCGATCGCGCGCGAGGTCGGGGACGCCGCTCGGTGGAGGCTGGGTGGCGGCGGAGTCCGAGATGAAGCCGGCGACGGCGGGCGGCAGGGCGGCTATGATTGGCCGCCGCATGACGCGAGGCCGCCGGGTCGGGGTGATGCAGGAGTCCCGGTCGGAGCAGGGCGATAACGGCCGGCGTAGATCGACGAAGCGGGCGGGCGCGCGACAGCGGGGTGAAGGCCACCGCATGACGCGAGGCCGCCCGGGTCGGGGCGACCGGCAGGGCAGACGCAGACGACGCGAGGCCGCCGCGTCGGTGAAGACGCCGGTGTGGTCGACGCCGAAGTCGGAGTAGAGGCGCACGGGGTCGACGGCGGCGGTGGGCGACGCAAACCGGATCACAAAGACCGGAAAACCAAAAAGTAGACGCCGATCAAAGCGACCGGCGAGAGAGAAAACCAGATCAAAGGATCGGGAAAAAAGACTCTCTAGGGCAGCCGGCCAACACGGACGGCGGACGAACCCTAGGTACGGACGGCGCGGCCCCCGGTGGCGGTCATGGAGGCCGACCGCCCCGGGGATGGCGCGCAAGTGCGGAAGCGGCGGCGGCTAGGGTTTAGGATCGACTTGCGATAGATACCATGTTAAAAGGGAGAGATGGATTGGTGGAATAGTTGTTGTATTGCTTGAGCCTCGTGGGCATATATATAGGAGTACAATGATCAACTTAGAGTACAAGACAAGCCAGAACTAATCCTAGTCTATCTAGTCTTTCCTAATAATCAATATACTCAACAGTATATGGCCCACAAAATTAAAACGTGGCATAGACCCCCAAAGCTCTATGCGGTCCAGATAACGATTTCAAGTGAGCTCGAAAGCCAAAACGCCTCTCCTGGGCAGTCATTTGAACTTTCTTGACGGATTTGATGTGCATATGCCATGTGTGCCCTTCTCTGAGACAAGACAAATCGAGCGAGTTGATGGTTTTGAACTTTCGATAATATGGTGCCCAACCACTCGGCATGAGTGGTGAGCTATCTAAAAAACAATGAACAAAAAGATCAGACGATGCCCAAAGTATATTTTTCACCTTACCAGAGATGACGAGGCGTAAACCATAAACTCTAAATACTAATCCTAGTGGGGCGCATTCTTTGAGCACCTTATAAGAGTTTTGTTTTGCATCTTCGAATCGCGAGGAATCGGCAACCGGGACACCTTGCTGATCTTTTTCCGCAGTTTTTTGAACGATTTGGGGATGGAGTGGTACTCGTGGAACATTAGCCCTTTGGTCCACTTGCTAGGATGGCAGAAAGTGACGAGATGGTCGGCAATGGTGAAGGGCCGCACCGACGACCGTATCCTTTTTTCCCCGTCGTGTATCTGGCACTGTGCCGCCAACTCCTCGGACCTACACCAATGGCCGGCTGCTAGTGAGCCCACCTGAACCGAGAAGAAGCGCGTGGAGAAGTAGATGGAGTTGCTGCCCAGGGAAGGGAGGTCCCTGGCCGAGACGGACAGGCAGCCGTCGTACTTGGTGAGGAACAAGGCACGGTCGCCGAGGCTTGTCACCCGTGTCAGCTCTGGGTGGCCGCCATTGTTGTCGCCGAAGTCCACCGAGTAGATCGTGAAGGCCAATAGTTGCGGCTCAGATGGTGATTCTTGGGTGACGACACGTCGAACGACGAGCAGCATCTGTCCGGCGGACTCAACAAGGTGGAGGGTGTCGACGAAGCGCCAAAAGAGCTCGGTTTTCGGCAGCGTAGCAATCACGTTATCGAGCGGTGCTTGTCTGGGAGGGTACAGCTGCACGATCTCGTCTGAGCAGAACCTGGTGGCGTATAGCCTTCCTTGGAAGAGGAGGTGTTCCGGACAGGAAGCTGCATGCGGTGGAGGACCTCCCATTGGCCCGAACCGGCCTCGGCGGCGACCACCACACATCTGCATGGGAACCAGACCACGACGGCCATGGCGCTCATCCTGCTGCTGCAAACTGCGGCCTTCATGTCACGGAGAGACTCCATGTCCTTGACCTCCTGGTGGTACACGGTGGCGAGGGATGGGAAGTAGACACTGGCGCGGGTGAAGGGGTGGAGCACACGGACGACGGTGGTGCGCTTGCGCAGGAGAACGAGGAGGCCGTCGCTCAAGCCGACGATCCTGTAGCCCCGGAGCACCGGCAGGGGGACGCGGAGGCGCCGGGCGGTGCGCGTGTGGAACATGACGATCTCGCCCGCGTCATCCGGCCGAACCGCGTCGCCGTCGCAGAGCGCCACCCAACCGTGTGGCCGGAAGCGTGGATCGCACAGGTCGCGCGGCGACGGCGCGGAGGTGGAGGCGCGCCAGCCGCAGCAGACGGCGCGGAAGGTGATGTAGTCCGTCACGTCGTCGAGGAGGAGGTCGGTGACAAGGCCGACTATGTCGGTGGGGAGAGACGGCCAGCCGCCTGTTGCCTGGTCCGCCTCCGGCCCCGTCCGGCGGGCGGCGCCTTTGCGGTTTCGCCCCATCCTACACAATCACAATTAACCTAGCTACGCTTACCTTCCTCCGTCCACTGGATCTATACTTCATTGGATCAGATCGTACGTACGTATACAATACAAACTGCTGGACGACTTGGTGAATAGTCTCCGTGGTTTAATTTTGCTGGTTTTTTTCGTCATCCTCTCATCTTCGTTTTTTTCGTCATCCTCCCACCTCCGTGCTCCCTGTTGGTTTTCCCCCTCCGCATCGCTCGATCCAACTTCTCCCTCTCCCTCGGTCTCGCTTCTCCTATCGCTCGATGTCGCTCGATCCTCTCTAGGGTTCGCCGCCTGCCCTCGTCCCTCGCCGTCCTGCTCCGCTGTCGCCCCTCCCTCCACCTACCTCGCCCCTGCTCTAGGGTTCGCCTCCCGCCGCCGCCGCCGCCGCTACCCTGCTCCGCTGTTGCCCGTCCCCCCGCCTGCCTCGCCCCCTCCCCCATGTTGGAAATATGCCCTAGAGGCAATAATAAATTAGTTATTATTATATTTCCTTGTTCATGATAATCGTTTATTATCCATGCTATAATTGTATTGATAGGAAACTCAGATACATGTGTGGGTACATAGACAACACCATGTCCCTAGTAAGCCTCTAGTTGACTAGCTCGTTGATCAATAGATGGTTACAGCTTCCTGACCATGGATATTGGATGTCGTTGATAACAGGATCACATCATTAGCAGAATGATGTGATGGACAAGACCCAATCCTAAGCCTAGCACAAAGATCGTGCAGTTCGTATGCTAAAGCTTTTCTAATGTCAAGTATCTTTTCCTTGGACCATGAGATTGTGCAACTCCGGATACGAAGGAATGCTTTCGGTGTACCAAACGTCACAACGTAACTGGGTGACTATAAAGGTGCACTACTGGTATCTCCGAAAGTGTCTGTTGGGTTGGCACGAATCGAGACTGGATTTGTCACTCCGCAGACGGAGAGGTATCTCTGGGCCCACTTTCGGTAGGACATCATCATAATGTGCACACTGTGACCAAGGGGTTGATCACGGATGATGTGTTACTGAAACGAGTAAAGAGACTTGCCGTAACGAGAGTGAACAAGGTATCGACATACCGACGATCGAATCTCGGGCAAGTACAATACCGCTAGACAAAGGGAATTGTATACGGGACTGATTGAGTCCTTGACATCGTGGTTCATCCGATGAGATCATCGTGGAACATGTGGGAGCCAACATGGGTATCCAGATCCGCTGTTGGTTATTGACCGGAGAACGTCTCGGTCATGTTCAAGCATGGTTCCCGAACCCGTAGTGTCTACACACTTAAGGTTCGATGGCGCTTAGGGTTATAAAGGAAGTTTGTATGTGGTTACCGAATGTTGTTCGGAGTCCCGGACGTCACGAGGAGTTCCGGAATGGTCCGGAGGTAAAGATTTATATATGGGAAGTCCTGCTTTGGTCACCAGAAAAGTTTCGGGTTTTATCGGTAACGTACCGGGACCACCGGGAGGGTCCCGGTGGTCCACCAAGTGTGGCCACCATCCCGGAGGGCTGCATGGGCCAAGTGTGGGAGGGACCAGCCCAGGTGGGCTGGTGCGCCCCACAAGGCCCAAGGCGCCTAGGGTTTGGGAAGGGGCGCACCCACCTAACTTGGGGGGGCAAGTTTCCTCTTCCCCTTGGCCGCACCCTAGATGGGTTTGGGGCAGCCGCACCCCTTGGGTGGGAACCCTAGGGAGGCTCAGCCCCTCCCTCTCCCCTATATATAGTTGAGGTATTTGGGGTTGCATACTCAAGAGTTTCACCTCTCCCTGGCGCAGCCCTACCTCTCTCCCTCCTCCTCTCCCGCGGTGCTTGGCGAAGCCCTGCAGGATAGCCACGCTCCTCCACCACCACCACGCCGTTGTGCTGCTGTTGGACGGAGTCTTCCTCAACCTCTCCCTCTCTCCTTGCTGGATCAAGGCATGGGAGACGTCACCGGGCTGCACGTGTGTTGAACGCGGAGGTGCCGTCCGTTCGGCACTAGGATCTCCGGTGATTTGGATCACGACGAGTACGACTCCTTCAACCCCGTTCTCTTGAACGCTTCCGCTTAGCGATCTACAAGGGTATGTAGATGCATTCTCCTTCCCCTCGTTGCTGGTTTCTCCATAGATAGATCTTGGTGACACGTAGAAAAATTTTGAATTTCTGCTACGTTCCCCAACACCCTACACTCACCCCTGCCCGATCTGGATCTGGATGAGGCGTTGCCTCCCGTTCCTCTCATCGCGTCCCTTGTGCCAGCCATGGAAGAGGGGAGGAAGAAGGGGAGGGACTGCAAAGAGGACCGCGGTGGCGATGTGCCAACGTTGGCAGGACGAAGATGTGTGAATCAAGGAGTCCCTGCATCTACCCGCGACCCTAGAATAGCCGCTGCCGCAGTGACCTTTCTCCATGCCGTGAGCTTTGAGGAGTCTGGCGGCGCCATCACGCCGGCCTCTGTCCAAGAGGTCATCGCGCTCAACAGGCCCTCACTCCTCGGCTCCGCCTGCGGAGGCCGTCGACGCCATCGCAGGGTGCCGCTTTGAGACCGGGGTTGAAGCTGCCACCGAGGAGGCCATCTTGACGCAGATGTTGCAGGCACTCCTGACGTGCATGCGCTCCCCTGCGATTAGTGACCAACACATCTGCTCTGTCGTGAGCATGTGCTTCGTTTCATACAGGTCGCGGCCAAAGGCGAGCTCATGCAGCGGTTCAGGTGCATCCCATAGGGGCAGCTCAAGTTTCTTTCATAATGCTATTTGTTCTGAGTGCATTGCATATTGAAGTAAACTGGATGGGCTAAACATGAGTTCCTCCATCAAGTTATATTACCTCGACAAGAAAAGGTGCAGGAAAACCATATAAAGTACTATGGTGAGTCTATCTCAATTGAACTAGAACTCAAATTGTAGCAATTCCAAGCTTTTTTCTACAACTGCAATTGGGTGGACTATGGTATGGGTCGGTTTATTAGTTTGAAGGGATTTTAAGTGACAACCTGCTAGTAGTGAATTCAAATTAAGTCTGATGTCTCTATCTAATATACTGAACCTGGAAGATTTGTTTTTGAGGCCTCTATCTAATATATGAAGAATTGGCTTTCTATTATGAACATCGACCTGAACCTGGAAGATTTGTCTAATATATCAAGAGTTGTCTTTCTGTTCTGAACATGGAACTGAACATGAGAAATTTACCTTACTATTAACTGCAGTTTTGTCTCATTGCCAATATATCTGCATAAGGTACATCTAAGGAGGCCTTCTCCGACAAGGAGGCTGCGGGTCGAGGTCGTCGGTAGCGACGATGCCGCCAGCCGCAAGCGCCGCCGCGAGGACGACAAAAGTGAGCACTTTACCCCCGCCAGATCGATCGCGTCTTCCCGCTTCTGTGCGCACAAATTAAACCTGTGCGCAACTCGGATCTGGATTTGTGTGATTTTCAGCTCTGCTTGTTCGTTAGGGATTTGTGGTTAGGTAAAGGGAGAGCAAGATAATGGAGATAATTTGAATAAATAAAAAAGTTTGGATTTCGAGGTGTGCGCCTGTACTCTACTATGTAATCCAGGCGACTAATTTGGATGCAGCACATCTGTCGCCACATATTTGGTTGTAGCAGTAGTGTTCAGCAGACTGCATCATATACCATTGCTAAAAAGATTTACTCCCTCCGTCCCAAATTAGTTGACTCAGACTTGTCTAGATAGACATGTTTTAGTGTTAGATACATACGTGCCTAGACAAATCTAAGACAACTAATTTGGGACGGAGGTAATAGAGTATTTTGTATGCGATTGGTCTGCAGAACTGGTGAGCTGCATACTGGTTAAGGCCAGTTATGTGTGATTCGCGTTCCGTGTCTGTATGTGTGATCCAGGCAGCACAATTCTCCAGACTCGGATCAAAGAAACAGGCTGATCAAGTATTAAACATCTTTCACAAGGGAAATGTGATTTACTTGATTGCTGCATTGAATCTGCAGTTTTTATATCTTTGAATGTATCATCCAAAGGTCCAACACAAGTAGAAGGACAGATTCATCAAAACTGTTATATTTCTGAATGTATACATGGATATCTAGAAATGTGTTTAGTTTTTTTTTTGCAAATAAGAAATATATTTAGTTAGGAGGTGTGGAGTGAGGAACTCCTAAATCTCTAGAACTCTCTCCATAAACCTGCTCTCTATTCCACATCTCATCTCAATTTATGTCGTTTTGCATTGATACATTTACAATCGATATGAGTCTGCTCATAATCAGTTAATCACTTACTTTTAGTTAGTACGAACACTTGTAGACTGTTATACACACCGGTAATGTCGGTACAGTACTAGCACATTCCATTGATCAAATATTTAGTATTTAGTTGACTGTTTTTTTCATAAATGATCGACATACTATTTATGACCCAGTCCTAGCAAGATACCATAGCAAGATAATGGAGGAACAATAATTTGCACCGTACTACATGCGGAACTATATCGCCGCAGGTTCCACCCAAAAATATTTAGAATATTTTATGTAAATATCAGGCCGCTGCCAACATGATGTTTCTATTATGTTTCAGGAGAAGTTTAGATCTTTTTGGACAGTTGTTGCAGCCAACAACCAACATTCTAAATGAGTATAAAACAATGCTATGAGGTAATATACCCCTCTGTGATAATAGTTTAACATATGGGCTACTCGTGGTTGCATGCTAAATTATTGTTGGTATCAACTTTATTATTAGTTTAGTGATTATTACAAGCATCTCAATTTTTCAGTCAAAGGCATCTAAAATGTTTCTTGATTCACGCATGTATATTTCAAAGAGGAATGCAACCTTGAGTAAATGAATATTGCAAAGCTTAATACCAGTCCCAAAAACTTGCTCTAGCCAGAGAAAGAGGCCAATATCCGGCGTGGTCCGTTCAATCTACTACATGTAATTTGGTGTTCTATTGTGCGCACCATCAGTTTTTGTTGTTGTATAAGTTCTACTTCAAATATGTGTAGCTAGACCCCGTCGAAGTGATCTTTTTGTTTCTTGTCTCATGTAACTGAAGAAAATGAGAGAAGGTATTGGACACTGGTCATGTATGTAGTCGGAAGAGCTGTTTTATGCAATGCCTATTGTCACAATAGCATATATGTCTATACGGGGAGGAGACCAAGAGAGTACATCAGAAGCCATTGATTTGCCATGGAATATTAAAAACTTTCAGATTACCTGTTCATATGATGGTATCCACAAGAAACTTCCTATCCTGTATGTTTTAGCATGCTCCACACAAATATATTAATTAATTTGTGTAGGTATGCTTCTCCTTCTTTCAGTTCCTGAATAATTATACCACCATCTGTGTGGAGTATCTTGTAGTGCTCCACACAAATAGATAAATTATTTTTTATGAGTATGCTTCTCCTTTTATCAGCTCCTGAAGAATTATACTGACATCGTGTGCTTTATTTGCAAGATTTATATGACTTAAACAAGAACTTTTTAAATAATATGAGTGCATATAAGTAGATTGATCTTGCCTCTTATGTAGTCTGGTAGATTTGGAAAGAAAGGAATTGCAGATTTTGCCTGGACAAAGAGATGAAGCCAGAAAGGTAAATGTCTCAAGTTCTACAGAATGTTCGCCTCATATTGGAGGCATTTGAAACAAGTCTTTGCTACCGTACATCCAAGCTGGGTTCTTGATGTTAATTTCATTTATACGCATAGTAATAAATTTTGCCCCTGGCTTCCTAAGCATATACTTTGTTCCTGGCTAGGAATAATTACCGAACAGTTTTACAAATGGTGAAAAAGAAAGGGTTTTGTTTACTATTTTTTATGACCGTGGACTCGTAAGTTCATAACATATAATGTATTATTTGTGTTCATTCCTTTAATGTGGATTATAACATGATCTACCTTTGCATAAACATCGAGGACTACTTTTGGTTCATATTCATGCATCCACTTCTCGATATTGACATTTTTCACATATACTGAACTTGTCTTAGTCAGCCCAACTCAGCTGTATGTGTGACATTTATAAGATGACGCCGTAAAATTCATAGAAGACACTATTCTTTTATTCTGTTCTTTTGTTTCTTCCAGATTTTGCTCTCCTCGCTTATATTTCGATATTGTTAATTTGATTAGATGACTCGGTCGATGAGGTTGGGCATGTCCATGGTATCCATTAAAAAACTTAAAAAAAGTCATGCACCGGAATAAAATTAGATAGCACACCACTTATGAGTCGAAACATATGCAAGCCAAGCCGGTACCATAAAATTAGTAGATTAGGTCCATTCCAGCCGCTAATTCTTTGTGCCAATGCTAAATATGTGATGATGTTTCCACAAAAAATCAAGTTTGTATAGAGTGACCAATGCTAAGTATGTGATAAGCTTGCACTGACTTTTAGTTACATCTGATTATCTTTCCACAAAAAATGTATTATAGAGTGTAATACTTACAGTGTGGGGATGTTGGTGGCCAAGAAAGTTTATGCCCTTGTGAAGACATTACTATGAAGTCCTAAGTTATCCTGTAAAAAGGATTCTTATGATACGCATGTAAAGCAACTTCTGAACTTTTATGTAGATATTTAAGTGCCAATACCATCTTTAGGTATAACACAAAAAAAATCAAGTTTTGAGGCCAGAGATTTACCTTGCTTTTGCATGTGCATTACTTTAGCTATTTAAACTGCCGTCGAGCTTTTAGTTGAAGTTCACTAAATTTCTTATATCGGCATTTCAGGGATAATACGATTGACCCAACTGTTACCGGTGCAATGCTTTTGGGGTCGACCAAAACATTTAAAAATGTTAAATGTGGTTATGTGATAAAATCAAGTATGAAGGAGGAAGAGATCAACACCAGCCGCGGCAACAAAGATGACAGTGTGTCTCAGTGAGCATGAGGAATGGCACACTCTTGTCGAGTACCTACCAAGATGCTTCCCTGTTCAGACTTCAAGCATTTCCTCCTTGCCGCTGCCGCCTTGGCTAATGTTGTTGTTTCCTCGGATAAGCCGTATCAGGTTGGTTCCATTGCACTGCAAATACTACCACTTCTATTGGGCAACTAAATACAACTTGCAAGCACGGGAAAACATGTACACCAATGTTGTCGGCGAGCGGAAGCCAATTCCTTGGGTCACCCATTGTACATCTGCTGCTCTAACAGTAACCATGCCGCTCCCAGTAAATTTGAGCTCGCAGCCATTTAGGTAGATTTTTGTTATGCTCACATCTAGCAGCAAGAAAAAAGAGAAGCAGATGACCAGAGTGTAATGTCTTAGTGGTAGTGTAGACCACCAAGATATGATGCTCTAATCCAAAATATTATAGGAATATCTACTTACTTTAACCACTTTTCGTAATTGGTATTTAATCCATCTACATGTAGAAACACGAAACGCAGATATTGTTTTGTTGAGAAATTTTATGATTTGACCAAATGATTATGGACCGTACATTGATAATGATCTAATGGTTAGGATGATGCGCCATTAGTAACTTCGGCATACTAATGGCGCACTGTTTAATGATGCGCCATTAGTATCCTTTGGCATACTAATGGCGCACTGTGATGTGATGCGCCATTAGTATGAATATTAGGTTTTTTTATTTTTTTTATTTTCTGTTTTTTGCACAGGTTACAAAATGTATAATTGAACTAAATATAGACAGCACACATCAACAACAGATTCATCGAATACAATAGAAGATTAGTCTCTGAATACAATTCATAATATTAGTCTCCGAATACAATTCATCATATTAGTCTCCGAATTGAAAAGACCGAACAAAGATAGAACATTATATTACAAGTCTCGAGACCGCGAGTAGCGAGTTTGTCTTCACATTACAAGTCGATATCGATCATCTAAACTACCATCACATAGAAGAGAGCTGCGGTCATCACGATGAGCATCATCACGATGAAACTCGTCTTCATCCGGTTCCTCCAACGCTCCCTCCCCTCTCCTGCTAGATAGCGGGCGTATCTAGATTCGGCCTCGGCCCTAGTGGTGTACCCTTTGTAACTGTTACCGCTGAATCGGTGAACCTGTCTCCGACACTCCTCCCAGTCGTCATAGACTCCGGGAACCTTATCCTTGTACACGACATACGACGGTGTCGCTATGCACTAGCCAAGCGAAGCGTTAGTACCAATTCACAGACAATACATAAGCAATATATAAGTATGCAATGTAACGATCGGAAGAGAAAAGCAAGACATTAATAGCATCGATTACATCTAAGTTGAACGACTCTCGAAACCAAAGAGACATACTACAAATTCATTAAAGTTTAATTACAACATGAGCCAATCGATGTTTCAGAACTAGACACAGCATCACTGCTTTCGACTCGACTCAAGGGACCGGAGCGTGGATGAAGCCGCCGTCTATCGTGGGAGTCATGAAATAACAGGCGTTGTCAGCCTGCATTTGTAGCATTGTGTCGATGTCACTGTTGGACGGTTGATTTAAAGGTAGAACTGCCCCGAGGTACAAAGGACATCTTGATGGATGATTTCCGCAAACTTCGATCGGATGCGAAAAGAATTCTTGTCCGATGTCTGCGTCTGGATTGCCGACACGCCATGGCCCAATCTTTGAGTTTACTCGGTAGCAGAAGTTGATGATGGCCCCGTACGATCGCCCGCATGTGATGGATGGCATAGTAGGCATCCTTCTGACCGCCAGGCGGCTGCTTGATGCAGCAGAACGTCGTATTGTGGGAGAACACGTGCTTGTACTTACTTAATAGGCCTGGTGAAGGTGCCTCCAGATTTGGCGTGTGGGAGAACATCATCAAGAACCTTCTTGACATTTGTGTAGTCTACGCTCGATCGACGGTCCGGGTCGAAATACGTGGCCATGGAATATTTGGGGCTTAGGAGGATGAGCGTGCAATGTGTATCACTGCAGAAAACACGGAATGTTAAAAGAAAAACGATAGAAATCTAAGAATTCATATGTTACGGGCCGGTTGAGGGGAGGACTTACTTGGGAAAGTAAGGCACGAGGAAGTTATCCTTATCTTGGTTTGCCAGAATGACGCCTTCGAGGTAAGAACTTCGCGACTTGCCGGGTCCCTCAAATACGCCAAGATCTTGGCACGCATGTAGAAGGGGTCGACTATCACGATGTCCGGGGTCTTGTCGCGAATGATCTGCATCTCCATACTCAGCCTTCGCGCAAACAAGCAAAGTAGAAGCAAGACGAGG